>MU186026.1:31846-58655 GCA_016904865.1 Pissodes strobi | reverse complement strand
CAGTTTCTCCATGACTTTGGACATGGTGGGAACTAAGGCAATTGGACAGTAGTTATTTGGAATCGTTTTTTTTTTACCTTTTTTGAACGCATTTCCAGCTAGAAGGAAAGTATGCAGTTCTGTATGATAGGGAGGAAAACCTGCATGCTGTAGCTGTTAGTGCAGCAGCACATTTCTTAAGCACTATTGCTGGAACGCCATCCGGTCCTGTGGCTTTGTTAGGGTTTTGAGTATTCGTTTCACTTCGCGTTGGCGAAATACCACCCGGTATCAAGGAATTCAATCTCGGGATAGTTTCAAATATGTCGGCAAGCATGTTCGCTTTTTCTTTGGCCGTTTCCGCTATCGAGCCATCATCTTTGGTCAGTGGTGGGATTGGCATCTTTGAGAAACTCTGATTGACAACTTTGGCAACTGACCAAAAGGATTTTGATCCGTTAGGACAGTTGAAAAGCTTGTTCTTGATCTGCTCGTTATATCCCTCCTTGCTCTCGTCAATGCAGGTCCGCTTACACTGGTTTCTAGTAGTGATGAATATATTTCGATTTTCGGTTGTCGGATCTCGGCCCCATTTGCGGTAGGCGGCATTTTCAGCATTGACTGCTCTTGAGCAGTTTTTCCCAAACTATGGTTTACTGTTTGAGATACACTTCATAGAAGATTGGATGAAAGCTTCCAAACCAGCTAAGATAACTTGAGTTATCTCATCAGCAGAATCAGGGATGTTTTGGTTCCTAAAGTAGACATCTTTCCAATTAAAAGGTAGATAAAACTCGTGATGATCACGCCACTTGGAAGATTTGTAGTGCCAAACTTTTCGGGGTACCTGTGACTCCTGTATTTTGATAGCAAGTTCATAGGTTGCGGAGATAAGGTCTGATGAGCCCAAGAGAGGTTGGACAGTTACGGTGTAGAGGTCAGGAACAGTTGTTAAGAATAGATCCAGGAGGCTTGCAGTCTTTTTGACGCTCAGGGGTTCTGGTAGGTTCAACTAGCTGAGTAAGTAACAGTATGCTGATTTCTAGACTCGTTTTTGACCCGCCCGCGCATCTACGTCATTTGGGAGCAAATGTATCTGTTTGACGCTGCTCATCAAAATGAAGGAAGAGGCATAACATCAAATGATTTTTTACAACCCGCATGCTATTTAGAACAAAAAATTAAGGAAGAACTATTAAGTGTTATGGAGAACTTTGAAATAAGAGAAAAGCTAAGTTTTGAAGCTTTTCGTTATGTAGCTGGATATGTGGAGTTCTAAATTTAAAGGTTAATATCCCTCTCTGCTCTGTGAATACCTACAAAAGCACTGGATGCGTCCAATTACTCTGACTGGCTTGAAGTCATTTCGAAAGGTTCTCGCTCTCTTCTATGCCCAAATATAACGATTTGGGAGCTATCTCAGAAAATTAAAATAGAATGTGATAAAATGCATGGCTGTTGCTTAAGCAACGAGATTTTTTTTCTGAAATTAGCTGACTTATAGCAAAAGACTCGGCCTCTCGTCCCTCATCGCCGATCTTGTTGGAGTGTTTCAACTAGTCTATGTTATGTACGTTGAAATCTGAGTCTGAGTATGTCTGACTTCCGGTTGGAGTTCCGATTTGACGACGTGTTTTATTTTAGTTTGTAGTCGTTTGGGACACCGTCTTTGTCTGGTTTATATATACTTAATACATGTAGGTTTAGTTTTTCAATGTAACTATTTAAAACACTCTGTATCTGAATTTTCGTCTATATTTATTGTGGCCACGAAATTTTGCTGATTAATACGTAAGTTATTGTTATGATTTTGTGTTTGTTACTTGTTTTTATATTTGCCTCATCCATGATATCCAGTCCACCTGATGATGGGTTCAAAACTTTTCGTTTCTCTTCTTTGATTGTGTTTCTGATGGTCATATTTACCTTCTGTTAGTTATTTTTAAGTTTTGTCCTAGTTCTCTTGTTTTCTCTTTATATTCTCCGTTTTGTTATAATGTCTGCAATTCCGATTTTTATTATTAGGCGTTTATTGAAGATTAAGAAAAAAAGGGAAATGGCAAAAATAAAACACACATTTCAATTAACCCTACTGATATTTAATTGCAGAGGTATTGTAGTTAACCAAGTCGGACTATAGTCCGTTACGACTTGAATTTCTAGTATATTCCATAGCATTAGCACGCAGATATTATTGTTAATTATTATTAGTTCAATGTCTTACTTACGGTACCATCTTACCTCTGGTATAGGGGACACAGGTTTCAAGTCCTTCAATCCGTTACTGGGAGGAGACGTCGGCGATTTATACTGATTCAAACGGGCGGTATTGCTTGGCAATTCGTTGACTCGCAATGACATCTGCCTCTTGAACGGAGAATTCTGACCTAGTGTACTGAATCCTCTACAGCTTCCTTGTCTCTGCAGGAGACTCTGAGTGGCGTGCGGTCGCTCGATGGCGAATGGATTCGAGGGGGGTGGTTTGGGCACTGCGACCACATCGACCTGCAAAGTACAGAATTTTGTTTCAGGAAAAATGTAGATAAATATAAGTAATAAGTACATTTGAATAATATGCATTATTGGACTTTGCTTTTTGAGCATTCATACTAAAGCTTTTACAATTTTATATACTCTTTCAACCTTTACTTTTGGATTTCCTTTTATTGTTTTTTTTTTATAGATTTGCCCAACACGTTTCTGCTTTATATGCTGCTCTTATATTTAATTTATTGAGAAAATTACAAATTACATTAGTAGTTTGGCCACTGTACATAATAAGTTCGGTTATAAGTTTAAAATTGTTTGATTCGGGGCCAGTGATTTTGTCACAATCATAGTGGCGGAGCAAGGAAATATTTTTAATTAATGGTTGTCATTAAGCGAATAATTGAAATTTCTATAATTATTTATTTCTTGAAGATCAAGCCGGTTCAGTTTCAGCCCTTTGGATTAAAGTAATGGCTACATTTGATTGATATGCTTTATTGGATTTTGCTTTTTGAGCATGCATACAAAAACTCTTACAAACCTTTATTTTTGGATTTCGTTTTATTGTTTTTTTTTATGGATTTGCCCAACGCGTTTCTGCTTTATATGCTACTCTTATATTTAATTTATTGAAAAAAAACAAATTACATTACTAGATTGGCCACCATTTTGACTTTTTCTTAAATAATAAACGATTTTAGGGTAAACTGTAATAGTCTAGAAATAAAGAATTTAAGAATAATTTCAAGAAAAATTTTACGATGGTTTTTCTCAGTATTCATTTATATCACGTATGATAAACTTTTAAATGCATTTAAATATTTTTATGTTTTTTATTCCTGCGGCTTTTAAAACGTCGAATAGAACAAATTCAGAACTACAAGATGGGCAATTTTTTTATTACTTACTGCTCGCTCTGTTAAACCTGTCTGCCTGAATGAGCCGGTGCGTGTAAAAGTGGAACTTTTCGCATCGAACAGCATCGTTACACCACACTCCTTGTCTCTTTTCTGTTTCCTCTCGAGACATACCGCAAATGCGCAACCCACTGCGTGACTCAGCCGTTCTCCTGACTCCCGAAGTGCTAAGAAACCATGGCACATCCATCTGAAATAAAAACAAAATTAAGGAAGATACCTAACAAATAGAAACAAAACTGTAAAAAAAACAAGCGATTCAATTTTTCGAACGTAGAAGCTTATAAAATTCTAGAAAATATAATAGCCTGGTATATCCAGAGCATTGATTTTCTTAAATAATCTGTATAGTTTATTTCTTGTTAATTCGCTGCCCATTTTTGTCATTTTGTAATAATGTATTGGCAGCACGTAACATCTAATGAGCTTTCAGATCTAGACTGATGTCCGTAAATAACTTCTACCATCAGATAAAGTAAAATTAAATATTTTTTATAATTTGCATGTTCTCATCATTATTTACACAATAAAAAGCTCTAAAGAACCCTGTTTTTGTCTACTAAAATAGAAAAACAAGCCAATCAAATAGAGAAACCAACTAATAAAAGAAAACTTCCATCGATCCATCGACACACAACACAAATGAAAAAGGATAAAAACAGACCGTTTAGGAACCCAATCAAGGAAAAGCACATTCATTTATATATTTTATAAATTTAAAAACAATCATAAGTTTATTTTAGTGTAAATCTACGACGTCGACAAGCTCGTTCTAAAAACAAAATTGGAGCTCACGCTCGCGAAGCTTATCCAATACGAAATATTTACTTTTGTTTACTATGCCCTTGTGTGGCGCCTTTTCCCTATCCGTAGGGCACTAATACATAAAGGATATTACTAAAACAGAAGCCCCAGTCATTCCAATGGGGCAACAATAAAAGTTACATTACTCTATCATGTACCATAACAATATATGATATTCTCATTATTATATGGTCCTTTATTTTGAAATTGACTTAATGTTTACAGCAAACTTTAAGACCATAAATCTATCAAAGTTTTTGACGAAATAGTGAAGAAAAATTAATTAAAATTGTGACGATAGTTTAATAGTAGGACAATGAATGAGCAATTAAGTATGTGGGGAGTTCTGCGCAAAATGACATACTCAGGTAAAATTACATAGTGGCTGTTCAGGCGCAGTCGCGCTCCCAAATGATCCTCAGTTAGCTTTGTTCCGTGTTACATGAGGCAACGTTGCGTGTTGCCAACGACACGGAAACTTCCGTGTTTTCACGGATTTTTGAAACTAGAACACGGACACGGATTTTATTGGGTTCCGTACAATGAAAACACGGATTTTTTACAGAAGATTTGGCGTTATTATATTTATGTGTCATATATCCATTTTAATATAATTCGCTTAAATTTAATCGCTATTTCATATAGATATTATTCAATCCTAAAAATACACGTGACAATCAACTGGTCTCTTTAGTTTCAAAAATGCAAGATGATAAATCGGAATTTCAAAATATTGACGACCACTGACAATTTTTGGCTTTGGGTCAAACGCACAATACGAAAGTAATTTCACCATGAGCGCCGGTAGAAGGGGGCAGTTGCCTAAAGTATTAAAATAATGCATACTATAAAAATACATTTCAAACTCATTAAAATTAAGAAAAAACTATCTACAGGTTATTTTTCTTGACCTTACCCCCCCTCCTGAAATTTGTTCTGCCGGCGCCCATAATTTTAACATATGAATCTAATCAAAGCAAAGAAATTGTTTAATCACTAGTACCATTAATGGAAGTCTGCTAGCTTCATAGGTGGTAAAAAAATATATTGTGCTCTATTTAAGCCAGTCAAATCAAAGTTAAAAATGGTGAAGACGGATTCGGCATTGTCTTTGGGTTATCTTAAGTTCATTATTTGAAAAAAGAAGAATTATTTTATGCTTGTTTCGAATAAATGGATTAAATAAGAAGACTTTCTCTGCTTCTCATTTTAAGCATCGTAAGCTGGTAAGCAACTATTGAATTATTTTATCTTAATTACCACCATGAAAAATCCGGAGTGGTGCATGTATGACGTCATATTCTATTTATTTTCTAGTTGAACATTTCAACTCAGTGCCATCTTTCTTCCAACAGCTTAACTCTTCGATATACAATTGATTTTAGGTTTACAGTAACCTTTTTTTAAGCTACATTTCAGGGACACGGAAAAACACGGACATTTTGAGGACTCTGTTATGGATTTTTCTGATTTATGGTTGGCAACCGTTGCACCAGTAGTAATGGCAGACATGTGGTCGGCGAAATATACGAGCTTAGTTAAATAAAACCCAAATATTACGTGCCTGATATATGCTACAAGGTATGTATTGTGCTGGATTATCATCAGTATTTGCACGAATTTATGAAAGATATATTTTTTTGCACACCGAGTGACTAATAATCTTTGCTATAATGATTCGGGTTTGCATTATTTTTGAGGTTAGAATAATATATTTCGGTGATTTTGTCGAACATGCAACTTGGGTAAAACGACACTAGAGTCTCGGATAAAATTACACACTATGTCATTTTAACCTGAGCTAATTTTTGCAGGCGAAACCATCTTTTAGAACCGTTATACAAGAAAGGCTCATTTCTAAATTTCATATGGCTGGTAAATACCAAAGAAAAAGTACCCGACAAAATTGGGACGAAGAAAGTATGCGCCGCGCAATTAATGTAGTTCAGAATGAAGGAATGGGCTAGCTTAGAGCATCGAAATTATTTGGAGTTCCTCAGGCAACCCTAAGGCGAAGAGCTAAAAATATCAATAAAGTTATACATGGCGTCAATAAAGGCTTAGGACGTTTACGACCCACTTTTGAAGCTGTTATTGAAAGAGAACTAGTGGGGCACTTAAAACTTTTAGAATCACGCTTATTTGGTATGACGGTTACTAATGTACGCAAATTAGCTTACGAACTAGCTAAAAAGAGTCATATGGAACATCGATTTTCCCATGACAAGAAGATGGCTGGTTGGGATTGGATTACCGATTTTCGGGCTAGAAATCCTGACATAGATTTAAGAAAACCTGAAGCAAGTTCAGCAGCGCGTGCTATGGCATTCAACAAAGCCCAAGTAGCAAAGTTTTTTGAGCTTTATCAGTCTTGTCTCAAGAAACGTAAGATACGTTACAATGGTGTACTGTATGAGCACTGTAGAACACTTCATCCCTCCGGCTCTAATATTTCCAAGAAAAAGGTGGAAAATTAGCTTTCTGCACCTCTAGGAACATTAGGATAAACTCAAGAAAATGGTTAGATGACTGGTGAAGTCTTTCTACAGTGGCTGGAACATTTCAAAAGGTATGTTAAACCGAATTTAGACGAGAAAGTGCTTTTAATTGTAGATAGGCATTCAAGCCATAAAAGCCTTGAGGTTTTAACATATGCCAAAAGAAATGGTATCTTGATGTTGTGCCTCCCTCTTCGTTATTTTCAGCATAAACTAGTGTTGCTCAAAATGGATTAGCCAAAACTGGAATTTGGCCAGTGAACCCTGAAATATTTCCGGATTGCCTTTTTGCTCTAGCAGAAACTACTAATGTAGGGCAAAATGAAGTCCAACCTTCGCAACAAAAACAAAATACTTTTGAAGCAATTTCATCAACTTCGAGAGAAATCCGCACTAATGGAAAGACAACATTGAAAGGTGGTGGATCAGACGTGTCGAGCTTTGCTGCAGATAGAGCGCCTAACGCAAAACGCTCAGAAATATCACCCATACCCCAAGTAAACAAAAGGAAAACGATAATCCACTGGTTCCCAAATTTTAACAACCACTCCTCCTAACTTGGAGGAACAAAAACAGAAGGCGGATGCCACAACTGAACTTACAACGCAACTTGAACGACGCAAAACAGCGAGACAAGTAAAGAAGCGTCTGGTGATTTCTCCCAGGGATGCATATGAAGAAAGTGAGCCATTTGGTGATACCCAAGCTGACGATGATAATGCCGTGGCGTACCTTTTTTGTAATGACCTCTCCTGTTGGTCAAAGCCTAACGATTTTTTTTTGAAATGCCAAACTTGCTCTTCGTGGGCACACGCAGAATGTGCCGGGAAGACTTCAAAAGCCAAATATTACACTGTGACTTATGTATGTTGTTACGGTAATTTTAACAATTCCGTAACATCAGGTTTTTCCGAGTTTGCTTGTATTTATTTTTGGTTTGAAATAATAACTTTTCATCTTCAACCTATTTTGATTACTGTCTGAACCGACCTGGTAGCAACAGTGTGGAAAATTCTGCATTAAATAGTACGAAAGTATTAATAAATAAAGAATTTTTGTGTTGTCCATCAAGTTCATTTAAAACCAATTTTTGTCTTTTAAATATATCAGTCGATAATGATCTTGTTAATATAAAATGCAAGTTAATATTATGGATTAAATCTACGTAAATACAGCAGTAGAATATACTATTTAAAATTGATAAATAATTTCAAATATGCAGATCATATTTTATGCTTAAAATCGGTCGCTTCGTATGGTGGAAAAAGGTGAAATATTTGTGACGACTGAGCGCGGTGCAATTTTTTTTGAGATGTGATTCTGGTGGAAGGTAGGACTGGATTTTAAAATCTGTCTTGTACCGACGACCAGTGTGAGAAGTTTGAGAGAAGGTAGGCTTGACTTTTCTTTTTTTGCGTTATCTGATTTTTTTTTTCTCTTTCGAAAAGTCTGTAAACAGAATAAGGCTGCTAAGCTTGTGAATTTCTGGTAGTTGCCTACTATCGTTTCACATACCACGTTGCCTTTTGCCGTGTGTATGTTTGTGCCTGTAGGGCATATGTGGGATAGTGTTTTTTTGGGGCTCAAGGCTCTTGGATAAGAGAAAAGGGACTTAATCCTACAAAAGCATGGGTTATTAAATTTCGGATTTAGTTCAGCAACCCAACTAAAGAATCGAGCAAATTGGCTTATAGGGCTCATATTTAGGTTCTAGTTAGAGGTAGCAATTTTTAGAAATTAATAACTAAAACTGTCTATAGTGTAGGATACCCAGTCTAACTTTCTCTAGTACTTATTCATAGGATCACGGCTGTATGTTTGAATGTAAAAATAATTCACGGGTCTTCAGCCAATAAGGTTTATTAAAAGTTGATTTGTTTTGCGTCCAAGCTTTCGGTCATTATATCGTGTTATATATTGTACATTAGTATATAAAATAATTTTTAGCCCTGACGAAGGTCACGATATAATGACCGAAAGCTTGGACGCAAAACAAATCAACTTTTAATAAACCTTATTGGCTGAAGACCCGTGAATTATTTTTACTTTCTCTAGTACCTTTATTAGATTAGATTCAAGCTTAGCTAGTTATTGTTCAACCTATGTAAGTATTTTATCGTCACGTCAGATATTTAAAAAGCACCTTCTCAAGCCTTCTCGACCGTGGTAGGTACAAGATCTTAATAACTCTGATTCTTTATTTCGATTTAAATTTGTCATTATACATTATATATTATATTTCAATAAAACTGATTATTGAGTTGAAAAGTAGCTTTCAGGCAATAATTAAATTCTGATTACTTGTTTAAATGTATTGATTTCATTTTTGTTCTTACCTGATTATTGTAATCGTGTTTTATTGAAATATTGTTCATCACAATATTTCTCAGCTTAAATAGCTATTTATTTAATCTATTATCTGTGATCTGTTAACTGTTTGATTGAAAACATAATTGTTGTCTACAGAAACAATTGAGTGCAAATTGGCGGAGGCATATTTAATTAAATTAAGCGTGTTTTGTCATTCTTCAACAGTGTTAATTGATAGGAATTATTTCTAAGTTCTCTCCTGTCAATTTCTGTATTAACAACATTCTTGGTGAACTCTCTAACTGCCTTGTACTGGTTTTTCATGCTACTGAGTCCACACGCACTCGACCTACCAGGACAGCTTCCACTGACGTTACAGGACAGATCCTAGGCACTACAGCAATTTCCAGTAGCCCTCTCCAGGAAGCTCAGAGGAACCATAAGGTGATTAAGTTGCAGATATCGCCAAGATAATTCAAGAGAATTAACCCTTATTTTTGTTAGAAGGAAATGGAATAAAAATTGTTTATTTGAAATTTCTAATCTTTTATTTTGCGCTTTTAACCACTACTGCACTCAAAAAAAGCCTTTAATAAGTATGCTCCTTACCCATACACCCTGAGCTATCTTTCAGTTTATATTTTTAGTAAATTAAAGTAATAGTTTAAAGAAAAGTGCATTTATAGTTTATAGTAACAAATTGGCTATTTATTTGAATTAATATAGTAATTATAATAAGGCAATTGAAGTTATATCTTGACAAATCAAAGTTTATCGTAACAAATTGCATTTTCTTGTGGCAATTGCATTTTCTCATAACAATGTAAACGATTCAGATGTGGAAATTTCTACTTTTCTAATAAACTCTTTAAAAAATATATTGTATTTCTCCACAACTTTCGGCTAAAACGATATAGTATTTCATTTTGTAGGAGTATCAGCCTAAAATGACACAGTCAGCCATTTAAAGGAGAAAATGTTTAAATAATATGTGGGTTAAATTTATGGTACTTTTATTATCTTTATTAAAACTTACATAGTTGTAGCTTAGTTTAAAAAAAAGGTTGTTTTTGAGTTATTCGGTGGCTAGATATATCTAAGGATATAATATGTTTAGGGTAGGTATGTCATTTTAGGCATCAGAACTCCCCTACTAATTTTGGACCGTTACAATCTTTCAACCTAAGATACATTTCTAATCGAGACTACATTAATATACCCAGATTTGGGAAAGTGGAGTTTTACCCTCTCCATTCTCAGGAATATATTTCTTTCCTTTTCTATCCTATTTTTATTTCGACAGAACTATCGCTGTTTTCATTTACGCACGTTCTAAGCTAATTATTTTTATTTACTCTTTCAGCTATCTGATCATCGATATATTAATTAGTTTCCTATATTTTGTGCCGATTATAATCTTAAATATTAACTTTGTTTTCTACCATTGTCACCTCAATAATATCAATTTCCAGGCAGAGCCCCACGTACGATATGAACAATTCCAAAACATCACTTCTGATACTACGAAACTGCCAAAGCAAATCCAACCAAACCTTGGATCGGAAACATGTAGGTATGTTACGGCGATCGAAAAAAACGGAATTATTGTGAACCTTGCTGGCATATCTGATTTCCCTTTGCAACATTTGCCGTTTTTTTGACCACCTTTGCCCATCAATAGCCTAAACTATTAATCAAAATGTTAACGCATTCAGAAACATGTTTAAATTTTTTCATATCGTGAACCAAAAAAGTTACTGCGCGTTTTAAATTTTTGATACTTTGCTGCATCTGAATTTTTCGTAATTATTGAATTTCAAACCTTAGCACCGAACATGTTCGGTGACCTTAGAGCCTGATTTTAGCGAGCCGAAAGAAATTATTAAATAATGTTACAGGGCTAATGAATAATCGGGTTTTCTTCCGCTCCACATTAAAAGAATCTTTGCTTTTCTAATAATTCTAATAATTAAAAATGTTGATGAAAATCTAAATCCGTCTTATGGAATGAGTAATTGATTTTAAACTACCGTTAAAGGCCTAAGTAGATATAAAAAAACATCCTTAATCCGAACTTCATACAATCATGCACTATGGCATTTTTAAGGTTGCTGATTGAGAATACCTTATCAAATTTATCTTCTAAAAAAATTTCCTTAAAAATTTGCATTAAGAACAAACCGACGCGACGGGGGAAGAAGTATTCTCTTCAAAAATCAATTGTAAACGCATTGAAAGTAATCTGAAGGATACCAGTGCAATATTTATGGACGCACTTTGTGACAGAAATGTAAGATATGTGTACTCTACTCTGTGAACTTTTACTGAACGCACCCTGGTGAAGTCCAACTCAAGTATCAAGCAGGCTTTGACAAAATAATTAAAAAATGGAGCAGCGTTCTGTCAAATCAATAATAATCAATCAATGGCGATTAATTACCATACTTTTCGAGTTTGTTGAACATTTTAATTTGTGCATAATAGAAATAGACACAACTTTTAAAAAAGCGTGTTTTGGAGTGAAAATATTATTTTGAGCACTGGAAAATAAGAAGAAATTCTGTGAGTAGTGCAGTCTACGTTTATAATCTTCGTAAAACCAAAAACTGATGTTGAATATGTGTTTGAAGAATGAACATTCGCAGACACAGGTGCTTATTTCTGTTTAACTGGTTGCAGTGCAGGGGGTAAAAGAAGTTCTCGAGCGTTTGAACTTCTAACTACGTTGCCAAGTAAGTGATAAAAATATGGTTATATTTTAAAAAATTTTCGTTTGGTTCTTCCAAAGACATCTAATTTTTTATATGTTTTTGGGTTCTTCTCAATTCTTTTAATTTATTTGGATTAGTTTTAGTTAGACTTGATTCGCTCTCCGATTTTGGGGCGTTTTAATGCAAACATTGCAAACAAGTTGAAAATTAACCCATACTAGGCGATGTGTCAAGCCTTAATTTTAGATTTCGTATTAATAGAGGTTTAAATTTTGACACTTCTTTTCTTCTTTACCGATTTCATATGAGAGAAAAAGAGCGAGAGAGAGAAACAGTCATGTACTTTGTCTCCCTTGCGAGACGAAAATTTCAAACCGTGTCGTCCATAGAGGAATATAAAAATAAAGAGAGTGTTTTATTCTTATGGGAAAATTGGCATTGAGTTTTGACTTTGAACGCTGCCCTGCGCAACTCCAGCCGCGCATGGAGGCGCTAGCGTCAATGGAACTAAAAGCACAGCTTACTATAAATTATCTAGTTAGCTGTGCTAAAAGTATGTTGTCTAGAATTCACAAATGGCGGTTTGACAGTTGTTGATTAAAGAAACCCGGTTTAATCAATTTATTATTTTAATTTAAAATTGTTCTGGGGCGATGGTGGATGGAAGTATTGGTGGTGCGAGTAGCAGCCGTTGGTAAGCAGCTATTTTCTTTTGTGAATTTTGTTCTTGAAATATTTAAAAACTGTTAAATTTTACTTTTGGTTATATTCGAGTTAATTAGTTTTTGAATATTAGAAATATATTGTGATACGTCAACACTATTTACCTATTTTGTTCTGTTATGAGATTTTTTTATGTTATTTTGATTGCATTTGCTATCGCATGTTTTTTAATAAACTTTGTAACAAAATGCAAAATGTGTATATTTTCTTACACCCTAAGCTTATCTGAGATCCAAACAACGCCTAAAGTTTAATATATAATCCCATTTAATTCAACCAGGCGCATTATGAATTTATCTGCGATAAACTAATGTATTTACAGGGTTCACTCTTTGCTTTAATCTCGATTAAGAAAAACGCTGTAATAGTTTGTTGCAGGTAAATTCATAAACCGTCTAGTTATATGGAATACGACTAAAATAAAAATAACATTTGAATAGCCCGCCGCCTTTCTTCTGTCGATAAGGAACATGTTTTGTCAACATAGATTATTAGCATTAGTTCAGTAAGCCGCAGGGTAAAAACATATTGGAGCAGTTCAACTCGCCGCGCCTCTCGATGTTCACATCGCCGAGCGGCGCTCATAGAACAAATTTATGCCTATACATAGTACCAAACATATTAAAGCTATGCTCCTTGCCGAGTACATCTCGCCGGAAATTCGTAAACAAAATATTTTGTTTATTTGGGGATGCAGTTGCCTAAAACTCGTTCTCTCATTGGTCATCTCAAGGTCACACTTTCTTGAATTAATCGCTCTCTGGAAAAGACTGCTGTTCTTTTCTCTTTCTTGTAGTTTGTTTAAATTGACTTCTTCGTAGTTCGTCGTAAGCGAATGAATTAATATGAATAAAGAGCAATTAATTAGTGCAGTTTTCCGAAAACCAGAAATATGGGATCAGCGTCACAAATCTCATCATAACAGATATGTTTTGGACAAGTGTTGGGTTCAAGTCGCATCTACATGTAAAATTACAGGTAAATAATAAAAAACATTGCTCACACAATCACTTTCACTATCAGAACTTAACATTTTCAGTAGCGACTCGACAATTAATTTTCTAAAATGACAACTTGAAATGCTCCGATATATTTTCGCAGAGGCAAGTAGCAATGCGCGGCGATATGCAGTGGCAACAGCGCGGCAAGATGCATGGCATGTTGAACTGCTCCAATATGTTTTTAAGCGTCGTATAAAGCAGCCCGCACATTACCCCGGAACGGAAAGGATCGGAATGGAATGGAACGGAACGGAATGGAATAGCGCGGAAGTCAGCGGAAAAGATTTGTATATGAGTGGTTTATTTTTAGGCTAGCTTGATAACTTTGTGTTTGTTGCCGCGGAACCACGGAAAAATTCGCTCGCAGAGCAATCCCAGCGATTCCATTCCGTTCCGATCCTATCCGCGCTCTTCCGATCCGCGTTAGTGTGCGGACCCTAACTTATTTACATGCTTTATAAAATTTTCGTTCCGTTCCATTCCACTCCGATCCACTCCGCTCCGCGATAATGTGCGAGCTGCTTAAGTAAACATCATACGTCATTATTGTCAGTTGTCATTAAACGGTGTGCCAATATTTTACAAGGGAATGGATACTCTCTTTACTTTTATATTCCTCTATGGTGTCGTCACGCAGCCTTGCGAAATCACTCTCATGCAGCCAAAGAAGTATTCACTTCAAAAACTTTTGATAACTTCTTGTATATTAGACAAGAAGAAAGTACTAATAATCCCTATCTAGACCCTGACCATGGCACTTATGGGCAATTTCAATAATAAGAAGTCTGACTTAAATATTCCCAACAATTTTAGTGTAAACTTTTTTTAAGAACTATCTAAACTTGAAAATGATTCATCATGAAGTAATGGTACTTAATATGCATGAAATTATCGCAATAACAGACAAATTCGACGTTTTGTAATTCCCATCAGAGCACAAAATTGTATGGTTGAGTTCAGGTGATTCATCCACTATTATTGATAGCATTCGTCATTGATCTTATGAACTTTGAATGATTTTTTGTATGCGTTTTCGCATTCACTTTGAATAAAATCGACTGGATCATCAAAAATATAATTTTATGCTGGAACAATACAAGCCGCTTTTAATTATTACTTAAAAATAACTAGTATACAATCATATGTAGTTAACAAAGCCATGCAAGAGCTTAATTAAAACATAACTATTAAGGGTTTGGATTTGGATTTGAATATGCTTGTACAATAGAAACACGCCGAGCCATGTGATTAAAGGCATTTGGTGAAGATTTTGTCATATAATAATGTGTGACAAGTGGTAATAAAATATGAAACGACTTCACCTTGACCGGCAGGAGTAATTAGCTGTTTTCGAATAAAAACATTTAAAATTAATATGAAATCAATCTACACAACTATTTTTTCTGAATTCCTTGCAAAATAACATATTCAACGAATATTTTCTTTGCACTAATGTACGAATTTCTCAACTTTTCAAAGTAGAAAATATCGCTTCATGAATTGATGGCACGAATGTGGTAAAACCCAAAAACTTTGATCAAAAGGTCAGAAGACCTTTATTCAAATTCAGATTTTATTATTAATTATTACCTTCTTGTTGTTCCATCCCTGCAGATATAGCTGAACCCCCTCTCGTGATTCCTATCCGGAGCACAAAACGAGACTTTTTCGATCGTTTGATCTACTATTAGTCCTTTGGTGTCCTCTTCTACTACGCGCAAGCCGTCACCGCTTACATGCAGAACAGCCCTTATTGGCCTTCTTCGTGATCCCTGCACATATCCAATAATAAATATTAGAAATATTTTAGGTATATTATCAAACTCTAAAAAAATGCTAGAGATGTAATAAGTACAAATACGTGAAAACTGCCTGGATATATGTATTAACAAAGGACATTTCCACCAAGATAAGTCACTATCCAGTCTTTCGGTGTGTCTGATTAGTTAGTGTTAGTGTTATGGATTGAGTTTCTTTAACTCAATCCAGAAATAGAAATAATGCGTGTTGAATTTCGGTCCAAAATTTGAATTATGACAACTGCTCAGTAATTAATTCTGGGCATATAACTGATAGTTAAAATAACAATAACATCTTAGTTATCTTGCCAACTAAACGATTTATTAGGCTTCATTTCGGCAAATTAAGCTATGGCGTAAAGTATTTAAAAATTAATCCCTCAACTGATTTATCCATTGTTCCCGAGAAATTACAAATTGCAGAAACTACAGCCTGCGAAAAAACAGCGGGAACTAATTCATTTAAACATTCTCATGTCCAAAAGTCTAGTCCCTTGTCTAGCCTAGTAACCTGTAACCTCCCTTTCTTTGTATCCCATTTTGCTATTTATATTCACCCCTCTTCCTTATAGAAATTTCAAAATTTCTACCTAAGCGTTATTTCAAGATTTATTATGGAGGGGTATATTTTCGGATGCTGTCCCACAAATGGACCTTATTACCTTCTAAATAATTAATATGTATCAACTGTGGGAAACACCCTTTGCTGATATTGATATTCTATCAAAATTAGACGCACAGGTAGGTTCGTAGGCCTATTGTTAGCAATCTTATTTGTTCTGGCCTATAAAACACTGATAAGGCTAATCCTTTATTGATTCATGGGATATTTTTAGTTTGACTACCTGCAATTACCGTTTTCCCACGGGTTTTTGATAACGCGCTTTCCGGGTCCTAAAGCCTTTCGGTGTTTTAAGATAATATTTTATTAATCATATTAGTCATGCATATTGAATATTTTTATAGAGGAATATAGTAGCTTTATCAAAGGTGACTATGTGCTAATATTTAGGCTCATATTTTGAATCTAAAGGGGCTAATTTTATACAGACTTTACACCCATCCCCACACACATTTTTCCAAAAATCTCTTTGAATCTGTATAATTCATAGTATAGTAGTAGTGAATGGCAATTTTCAAAAATTGTCTAAAGCAATGGAAGAAATTCCTCGAATAAACTAATATTTAAATATGTCCGTAAGTAAAACTACTAAAATCTTAAGTTAAAACCTTAACCAATTTTATAGAACAACTAGTAGACAAAATACTTACACTTCCAACCCTCAACACCTTGAGGGCTTCCTCACAGACCTGCATTCCCCTCGAATCGAAAACCTCCACACACCCTAAGTACTTAACGGCGAATGTGCATGTACCAGACCTAAAACAATGATGTATGTAAATTTATAGGTAAAAGTTGTATCTTTCAATTATGTGGTACATTTCCATGAAGTATTGAATTCGATAATCCAATGGAAAACTACATGGAAACGAATATTTAATTCGAGGCAAGATTTAGTAGGATCCTCGTATCTCTTGTCTAGATTCAATATAAATTCTAGGCTAATTAACGTTATGAATAAAAATTTCAATTTTGTTTAGTGAAACTATTTTTAGGGCGACACTAATTTTGAAAAATGTACATACACAAAATAAGAAGAAAACTGGAAGATTACGATGTGTGTTTAAGACCACACGATAGAAGTTAAAACGTCAACAAAGAAATATTTAATTAAATTTAGAAAAAAGTTTTGAAGGCACCGGAGACCGATCCCGGTGCCTCTCGTATGCTAAGCAAAAACTCTGCCAACCCTCGATGGAAATACGTGCGTCAAAACTTCTCAATATTTAGTCTTCCTAAATAGCCACAGCAGGTAGTGATTTCAATGCTAAACATGTGCAACGGAGATCTAGGTAACGACTAAGAAAGGAAAAGAACTTCTTCAAGCAGCCAATCAACTAGGTGCGAAACATTACCAACGGGCAAGCCAACATATTCGCCTACAGACCCCAATAAAATTCTCTAGATCTAATTGACATTTTCATAACTCGAAATGTATCAGTAAACTATATTATGCATGTGGAGGAAGCTTGGGATATGAATTCTGACAATATAAATAATGAATAAGTCCCTAGATTGTTAAATATGCTTATTGACTGCAAACGGAGGATTGTCCATTGTCTTAAGAACACTGCGCTTTAACAGAGATTCATCAGTAGCGTCTTCCAACAGCGGTCGGTTTTGAACTTTTCTGTTCGGTTCCACGACGCGACCCGACGTTGGCAGAATTACCCATGTCTTCGCGGTACACTGAATTTCTGCCAACGGTCTGGTAGTTCAGTGGTTAGATAGTGTGTTCGTGATGCCATGGTTGCTGGTTCGATCCCTGTCAGTGCCGAGCTATGTTTTTAATTATTTCTAAGATTATGTTTGTAAAATGTTATTATTTTCCTTGATTTTGGGTTAGTTTCGTTTGGTGGCGCCCCGGAGCGAGCGAAGCGAGCGGAGGGCCATGCGAAATAACTTAAGGTATTGTCGACATTTGTCAAAGATCGCCGAAGGTCACCAGAAAAGTTCAAAACAGACCACTGTCTAAAGACGCTAGTAGATTAATCCAGAAAGATGCTATTGCAAAAGTCGTGGCAGCAGCATCCGAAATAAAAGCGAGACCGGCCAAAAACTCTCACTAAGTTAACGTATTTCGGCTTAAGTATTATCAGACAATTACATTACTAAATGCCAATTACGCAAATACAATCTAATGTTACTAATAAATAATCAGTCTTATCTTCATACAACCTGCAAATTTCTATCATTATCCATCCAGTGTAATAGATGGCTAACCGCCAGACAAGCGGCAGTTAATGCCACCTGTCTGACGATTTTAGAATTGATCCTGTGAAAGTCGGTCCAGAATGAATCGCACTCAAATGATGCCAGTTGCCAGTATCAAGTGGCCCGCTGCATCGAAAGAAATGCTTTATTTTTGTTCAAACTATTACCATTGTCTTTAAACAAAGCTATTACGTTACATCGAATTTTTACTGATAAAACCAAATAATGCTTAAAATTTCAACTTATTTATGGATATTTAATTCTTCAAATTCTAGGCATTTTTGCCCCTTACTGGATCGATAAATGTAAAGTAAAATGTAAGTTATTCAGTTTTGTACTTTATGGTTTTCTCCTAAATTCATTCTAGATTTGATAAACTTGTTTACTACATTTTTGAAGCATTAAAAACGCAGAATCCCCCTTATTTGAATGAATTTGACGTCTGTATTCGCATTTGAAACATTCGATCTTGACGGCAGCCAAAGCAATTACTGTCGCGAGACACTCGCAACTTTGTTTGGTTACGCCCCGAAGCGAGCGAGGGCCATGCGTGAATTTAATAGTACTCTTTTAAAATCTGACCCTCCCCTTGACACTTACTTTCCTGCTAAAGCGAGATTTATGTTTTCGCGCATGAGTATAACTTCGCAGAATTTGACGGTTCAATTGTAACGCCGTTCGCTAGACGCTTGTGTGGAAGAGAGGATGTAATAGAGATGTCTCATATTCTTGAAATACACAATTATTTCCATTGATAACTTTACATCCCTATTACACATTCTCTTCCCACGTGAGAGCTGTTTCAATGACTCGAAAATAAGGGTCCAGACCTGCACCTGAACCGGAGCTGCTAAATGATTCGCTAATATGAGAGCAACTCGCAGCAAGTCTTTCAAAGTAACATTTACCGAAATTGACTAAATAAAACAAAGTGAGGTACTTTATTGGTGTTTACCTGACAGCAGATTCATCGGCCGACCATTGGTGAGGTTTGGAACTCTCTGGAACCCGATCCTTTCGCTTGCGAAAGGAATCTCTGAAAGATCTCCGTAGCCGATCCATTTTCCGAGGGGAGCGAAGGCTCCGTCTCTGAAATAAAGGAACGCACAAATTAAATATATTTATTGATTGGCAGGAATAAAATGCAAAATGACGTTGGTTATCAGTATAAAAAAATAAAACAATTGTTGCCTATTAAATTCGCCATAACTAATTTGACTATCACTATCAGGTTAAAGGTATTAAAAAAAAGTCGCATGTAACATAGTACACGTGATAGATGTGAATACTTCTTTACCTGTTCCAAAAGAGAGAAAGAGAGCGCGAGAGAGAGGGAGTCATATGTACTTTACCTCTTTTGCGAGACGAAAATTTCAAAGCGTGTTGTGATGCGGCCTTGAAAATTCACTCTCATGCAGCCAAAGAAGTATCCACTTCAAAAACCAATTTTGAAATGCTCAACAGCTGCTAAAGTATAACTTGCTATTATTTTTTTTCATATTTCATTCAAAAGAATGCGTCCAAGCGAAAAGATGTAAACGCGGTTTGTGTTTGACTCAGGGGGTTGTCGTAAGCTATGTAAACGTACAAATTAAGGCGCCGCTTTTCATCTACGACCTACTCGACCGAAACGACACCCCGAAAAAGTACCTACTTCACTGCCTACCATATATTTAGGAGTATTAAATATATGCTGCCTACTATGCTTTGTTTAAAAACTGAATAAGTAGGTTCGCCCCGAGACTCGGTCCATATGACAGTGGCGTGTATATAGGCAAGTTATTTAAATCAATAAAATAATAAACATTATTTTAAAAATGTGAAAAACAGAACTCCCTTTCTATTGACATGTCATTTACTATTATATCTGCGATACTTTCTAAAATATATACTTTTAAACCGACGATTATATGTATTCGTATGAATAAATGCATTTTCTTAAAAGCAAAATATGAATTTTTCAAATTATTTTCTTGATTTAAAAACATATTTTTGTTTAGAATTTCGAGCAATCTTAATCAAAGATGAAGATGGATTTACTTTCAAAATAATCTACATATTTTATTCAAGATTCCTAAATATTTCAATGAACTTTATTAAGGTTTGACCAAGAAAAATAAAAAACTAATTTAAGAATATTATTTTGTTCGTTTAAAATAAATCCTCGGTCCACATTATTTAGTATAAGATGGCAATATTCTTCAAATAAAAATAATCGGGGAATTAGAACGTATATGTTTCTTAAAATGAGAATATCTCATGCATATTTTGAAACTACTAGGTTTCTGTCTAAACATATATCGTAGCACAAATCAAATAAAAAATTAAATATGTTTACTAAAATTAAATATCAATCTTTTTATTTATCTTGACTCAAGGATCCGGGAATCTGATTGTACCCCTCCCCACATGTTTTCTAGATGGCCGGCAGTATATTAATTAACCTAGTTTAGTTAGTTGATCGATAAGGTTGCTAGGGGTGCTGTGAGTGCAAGTGCGTGTGCTGTCCAGGACCATCGACCGATAAAGATCGTCTGTCATGAGGGATTGATTGATTTTTACGTCAGACAAATCTAATGGTCCGAATACTTACAATTTCGTCATTTTGGTATTCGGGAAAAAACGAATTACACAAAACTAGAAAACAAATATATAAATACGACGCCATGAAGAACAAAAATAGCCGCCAAAAGCCACAAAATTGTGATGTCGTATTCACGTAGCTAAAAGAAGTCGAAGGATTAATGATAGAGAAAACAAACTTCACACGGCCCTAGTGTGTTTTTTGATCTCATATTGCTCCAACTGTATGTATAGATCTTTGCCCGAACGAAGAGTTCAAAGGCGTTTTTAACTTGCCAAGAAATCGAAAAATACCTACCTCGGAGTTATTTTAGCTAAGTATTAGTTATTGGTCGTAGCATACTAACCTTTATTTGTTATTGTTACTTAGGCCATTTGTTTTAGATGTTTTAGTCTTTTTGCTATCCACACGTTGTGAAAATGGGCCTTAGGTATTTATACTTACTGGTTTTTGTTAACATTCTCTAATATTCATTATACATACATCCTATTTAACTCATCCTAAAGAAAATTGAAAATATTTTTAAAATACAGGTTGTAGCATAATATGTGTTCAGAATTTTTCTTGGTAGATCATATAACTGATTTTGTAAATTGTTTTAAATGTGAGTATATCCCTGATATTTTATAAAAATTGGCAGGCTGTAGAATCTAAACAGCTAAACTAACAAAAAACGTTTTGCACATTCCTGTCTTAGTTTCTCTTTCTTTTTAATTTATCGTTTGAAGCATTGTAAGTTCCAATTAAGCCGGAAATGAATAAAAAAGGATGTCTTGTGCTGTTGGTAAACCGGAGAGTTAGTCTCAAACGATGTAAAAAGTTTTTCTCTAAGTTAATTTTTTTGATTCATCCAGTTTCCTTTTTTAAACTATATTCTAAACGTAGATTCCGAAAAAGTGGTAATTTAAAACATTGTCAGTGGCCTGTAATTGTTTTTTCAATTTTGTCTAAATTAACCTATGCAGGGTGCTATTTAATTGATGGTTAAAAATGCAGGATATATTTTCTTGACTCTTTTTAGGATTAAAAATTCATATAAACATGTGTGCGTAAATCCTTTTATTTTTTACAGTTTTTTCATGCACCTCGTACATTTTTAGAGGTATATCTCATATTTGGCAGATAGTAAGCTAAAATGGCCAAAATACATTTTTTTAGCAAAATTTACTTTGTTCCCGATCGTGATCGCTTTACCCCCGAAAATTTTTACTACGACACAGGGTCACGACCCGAAAGAAAGTAACACCCTGTAAGTTTTGCTAAAGTGTATTATGGCCGTTTACTAGATATTGGTCACAGTATACTGAGAAACTCATATCTTTAGATATCTATAAAGTTACATGAAAAACGAAAGCCATGCACACAAATATTAATAATATGTACTTTAGTTCTAGAATTAACGGAAAAAATACATCCTGTAGGCCTTGGTTGTTCTAAGATAATATTTTTAGTTTGTATCCTTACTTATTTTTCCAGTGTATAGAAATAAACATCATTAGAGATATTTTTTTTGTTTTGTTTTGAGATTTTTAATATTCTTAAACCGAACAGAAAAAAGAAGAATTTAATATATTGCATTTCTCATTCATATTAACTTATATTTTTAAATTAATAAAATCATTTTGATTTAGAGAATAATGAATTCTTGAATGTAGAAAAATATTTGTTTGTATTGTGTAAAAACGTCTATTATTTCAATACGTTCGTATTTTATATCAAATATTCCCTAAAATTCATTTTGAGAAATAAGTTACTCAAAGAGAGGATTTATATACATAGATGAAAAAAAAAGGTTTATTATTTTAATCTTGAAGCTGTTCAAGCAAAGTAAATACAATTTTAATTGTAGAATATGTTTTCTTTAACCATGAATAGCATTTCCTCTTTTGAGAAATAATTTATTTTCGTTTCAAATGATTCGATATCTTGAAACAACAATCATGTAATTCTTAACTATAATAATATAAAATAATTAAATCTAATATTCTGATTCTTGTTCTGTAAAATAAATTAATCGGCAAGAGAATTATGCAGTATTCACTCTATTATTTGAAATACTCAATTTAAATATACAGGGTGTTTCTAAAATGTGTAGCGGAACTTGGGTAGGTGATTTGCCATGGCAAAATAATGGTAGTAAGTCATATAAAATAAATTCGAAATGCCAACGGTTCACCCGTTATCAGCTGTCAAAGTTTAATTTTTAATTTTACAGATAGCTTACTACATCTTACACCGATCAAAGTCATATCTGATATATCGGTTAAGGTAGTTATTTTGCATCACGATTGAAAAATACTTCAGTTGTGTTCCGCTAGAGGGCAGTTTACCTAGAATGAAAAACTTATTTTTGAAAGAAATTTTTTATTTTGGCCCATTATGCAATTTCTGCCGCTTCATTTTAAAGGCCAGGTAAATTAATATGGAAAAAGTACTCTTGATTGAAATCGCTAAATAAAACCGTTTCGCCGCAACTTCCATGTTGTTGAATTAAAGAAAATTCGAAGTCGATTTGCGGCGAAACGGTTGGGTTTAGCGATTTCAATAAAGAGTACCTTTTTCAAATTAATTTACCTGGCCTGTAAAATGAAGTGTCATAAATTGCATAATGGGCCAAAATAAAAAAATTACATAAAAAATAAGTTTTTCATTCTAGGTAAACTGCCCTCTAGCGAAACACAATTGAAGTATTTTTCACTCGTGAAGATGCAAACTAACTACCCTAACCAATATATCAAATATGAGTTTGATCGGTGTAATATATAGTAAGCTATCTGTAAAATAAAAAATAAAAAATTTTACTTTGACAGCTGATAACGGGTGAACCGTTGGCATTTCGGATTTATTTTATATGACTTAGTACCATTATTTTGCCATGGCAAATCACCTCCCCAAGTTTCGCTACACATTTTAGAAACACCCTGTATATATCTTTGCGTATATACAAAGCTAAGATTTATTCTAATTGAGTATTATATTTTTAAAATGAGATATCCTTTTTTGTGTATGGGTATTTAAATTGACGCTTTCAAGTTCAAGTAATTCCTTTTTAATCATATCTGCTTCATATAGTATTTCTTTAGAGAAAGTCATCGGATAACATCGTTTTTCTCCAAGAAGAAGTTGGTAGTTTGAGGTTTTCAAGCCATCGAACCACAAAGCGATAGTTCCAATTGAAACAAGGCCTTCCTTTAGTCGTCCTACTTGCAAGTCGTGATAGGACTTTAAAATGCTTCTCTACGATTAGTAAATAAAAAGCATAATAAATGACCTGAAATAACAGCATATTCAAATCTAACGATGCGTGCTCGTATACGTGTATATATTTTTTCACAATCATGTGCATATGAGTACCTAAAGTTAAAAAAACTAGCTACGAATTTGCTTGCGGCATGTGACTTCAAAAATTAGTAAGATTCATTATGCGATTTATTCAAATTAAACAGTTGCTAACAATCAATCTATAACTGGGGCAGTTCGTATTTTTTTGCTATCAAGCATTATGTTGACAAACTGAAAGGTTTTAGTTGGTAGATATGTAAAATGTTTAATAGGTTAAAATCAGGCCTTTGTAACTTAACTACAAATATGTCGCTGACTAAGAAGTAATAAGGTCCAACATCTGCTCAAAATATTCCTCGAGTAAACTGCCTTCAACAAAGCAATTTTACTACCAATAGGTGCAACTATTATTAACTTATGAGGATATGAACGCCATAGTGGAATGGGGTGAGGAAGACAATGTCCAGTTTAACGCAGGTAAGACTCACGCAGCTGTCTTCTCGAAAAAAGCGAATACCGCAGGACCTGACTTATCAATAAAAGGACAAACACTAACTCTGGCCTCATCCATAAGCTTGCTGGACATCAACGTAGAAAACAACATGATTGTGTTGGCGTAATCACGTCACCAAAATCGCCAATGCAGCAGCACAAACGCTAGGAGCTTTGCTCAAGATATTAAACTCTATACAAAGATGAGCGTCTTGTGAATGACCCAGAGCCCTTGATAGCCATGAACATCAAAGAAAAGTGGCAGATTTATCTATTTACTATCGATACTACCTACTACGGAAGGTGTTCGAACGAGCTGGCACTTATGATTCCGCCCAGAGTTGTGCCAAACAGAAACACACATCGGACACAAGCTGCTCATCAACATACGATTCAGTTGCGAACGCCTAGGGACTCCTTTGTCAGGAGGACTGCCTCGCTCTGGAGTGGACTTCCGAATAACGTATTTTCCGAAAACTACAACCTACAGTAGCGCTTCAAATCCAACGTCCACCGTCTTTTCCGCACACGCACCGTTCGTTGAGTGCTATCGGACTTTCCTTTTGTGTGTGTGCCGAACATAAAAAATGGCTTCCTTTACCAGTTACTTTAATTCCAGTAGACCATTGTTTCATGAAAGCTTGGTGCCAAGTTATATTTTCGTCCTGTCATATTTTGGCAATGGTTCTCTCAATTACCTAAGTTATGTATTGCTTCTCCTCTGACATCTCAACCATGATTTAACCCAAATGTAGAATTCTTACTACATCGATTTTTGTGTCACCATCGATGTCCATTTCTTTTCTTCCTGATCGTTTTCTTGGTGATTTGATTGGGCCTCTTCTTCTCCACAGTCTGTATTTTATTGACTCGCCGATCCGTGCCATATTTGAACATATTTCATCCACTTTTGCAACACCGTATGTTGAGTTTTGATGTTTAAGGATATTGTAGACGTTAAGAATAATAACTTTTTCTTATATAGACAGAACTCTTTTCACGGCAATAAACTCAGAGGCAAAAATAATTTTCACGAACAAACTGTTTCACTTCTTATCGGAAGAAAACTAAACACCCATATGTTTTTCTTAAGGCATTTACCTAAGCTGGTACTATGCGTATGTAATAACCGAAACAAGGTTGTAAAATTGAACCTTCCTCCGCTTCCCGGATGTTTTCTTAATTCCGAAAGGAACTTTAAGGTTTTAATTGTTAATTTTAAAAATACTATTGCAAATTTTGGTGTTGTTTTAAGATATTATGAGAGTTATTATAGAATAAGAAAGTCCAAATTGATTATAATCTGGTCCTTTATCCCGCCCGTATATAAGGTTTTAATTGCCATTTTTAAAAATACTTTTGCAAATTTTGGTGTTGTTTTAAGTTTTAAGATATGGGAGTTATTATAAAATAAAAAAGGCCAAACTGATTATAATCTGGTCCTTTACGCCGCCCGGGTATTATCTCGTACCTACCTCTATCTGACCCGATTGTTTGCTATTGAGTTTTCATAGGTGAAATTAACAAGTAAATCATTTTTAAAGAGTTATGAGGAGAAGTATATGACTAGTTATGGGAGCTATTTTGCTGCTTTACTCCTAGTATCTTGGCCCTTGTGCAAAACTTGTGCCTTTAGATTTGTATTCTTTGTCATCAAATGCTTACTTACAATAGCTTTGCCTAGCAAATATTATGCTCATTTAGCCGGAAAATATTTTTCGTAAGAGATGCCGCTGTTTCTAGTGCATACACAATGAAACTTTCTTACTTAACATAATTTTAATCTAATTACAGAATGGACAAAGAATGGCATAGAAAAAAATCATTTGCGTGCATAAAAACCCGCACTTGCAAAACAACGCCACAAACACTGCATAGTGTAAAAAATATTACTTACGTAACATACTGGTTAGCTTATCTTAATTACATGAACAAACTTTCTAAATATTAATGATGAAGAGCATGTCTAATTGTCTACGCCTACGAGTACAGTTTAAACGATCGATTTCTACTTGTAAAAGGAATGAATGTAATCAGTTGTTACTATTGTTAGTGTCTCTGGTTAGCATCAAGGTTATATATACGGTTAATTTTAAGATTCAGATCATAGGCAAACTAGACATAATATGATTAATATGTGTATGCTAATTCACTGCCAAGAGTTAACATTAAAGTAAAAACCTTCCAAAGCCACCACCACCGACAATTTAATTTAAAAAATATATATTTCGGTTTAAGTCAGTTGCTCACACTCACCCTCGCCCTGTTTTGTAATTTCTAGCTTAGAAATGGTGGGGCTTTCACAACCAACCCTAACGGGGTAGTAAAGTAAAGGTATCATTATCCCTTAAAAGATACTCCATTTTTAAATAGAATTTCTTAT
>MU186026.1:0-31746 GCA_016904865.1 Pissodes strobi | reverse complement strand
AAGGTCTGGCAATGAGGTGTTCGGATTAAAGAGGTTGCACTGTACTTCTTTTTTACACATTATGTTTGCTTTTATTCTTAAATTATTGATTATTACCCGAAGATCAAAATAACAATCTGTACAGGGTAGGGACTTTAAATGAAACTATTTTATAAAGAAATATTTAGTAAAATCATTTTGGCATCAAAAAATGTTTTTCCCAACCTCCCAGCTTCCTTTAAGAGACGAAATCTAACCTCGCTTCGGACTTCGTCTTCGGCCGAGCCAACAAGCGTTTTGTAGCGGCTAATTTGTCGCCATTTTGAGTGAACACGTGGCTATGGTTCAGTGGCCGTTGTTCCTCCCTGAGGGGGTCTTAGCCAGAAGAAATCCCCATTCACGCCGGTAGCCAGGCCGAGGGGAATCGGATGTTTCCGTGGGATCATTTGTGTCTGTGTCTACAAAGATTCAGCTCACAGCTGTCACTTTACATGCTTGGCACCTTGAAGGGTTCAAAAATATAGTGCCACTGATCTCTTTTAGCTTACTGCAAGAGAAGGGTGATATGAAACAGTGGACTATAACTAAAGTCAGCTGCCCTTAGTTGGGCTGTCCGAAGCCCCTCAAACCAAGTTTCTGGTTGAATGCCGTTCAGCAAAGCCGACATCTAAAGCAGCAGCAGCTAACCTCCCTTCATTTTTCCGATCAAATTATACCACCTGTGACGCCTTTTTCAAAAATAAAATTGACGAAGCTACCCAGCTATTGGATGTTTTGCATTGACAAATAGGATTACATTTCAAGAAACCTCCACTCGAGAATGTCATAACTTTTTTGTGTGTGAAATCAACAAAAGAATTACTTCTTTGCGGGTAGAAACCGACTGTGACAATTACGTTGGAGAAACTTAGGTGGTTGTGAAGGCCAAAAATGTTTGCAATGTTTGGATATATCCATTTCCGCATACCTTTTGTGAAAACAGTAACAAATCCACATTCCGTATGGTTTGAAAAATCTCTTTGATCAGGATCATCACTTACCAATTAATACTGTCATTAACTATGCATATCTTTTAACAACATTTCCATATTTACTAATTTATTTGTCAAGATTCAAAATTCTTGTCGTGTTGTCATGCCCAAAATTGAGGCATAATTTAAAAAGCTCAATAGATGAAAATTGTACCTCAGCTCCAGCCTTAACACGTGAACGAGGAAACAAAACTCGATATTCATTTTAGATATCCAGAAACTCCAATGACTTTAGCTAGATAAGTAGGTCAAGAAGACGATCTGTGTCACGACACCGTCCTGGAAATGTTAAAAAGGTAGGAAAACGACCAGTTCAAGGATGATCCTGATCAGCGAATAGAGATGAACAGGATTCATGATAAGCAAATTCTTCCAGATTGGATTTTGTCGAGGATTTTGTTCTCTGATGAAGTCACTTTCACTTTAAATCGCGAGGTTAGAATGTATTTTTTTCTGATCTTCTTACGAATTTATTGGGTCGGTATATATCTTTCAAAACAAATTGAAGGTGCATTCTCATTGAGCATTTTTTATTATTAGGTTAACTATGGGAATTTCCGATACTATGTCGAAGAAAAATACCGAACATCGAAAGAAAAATAATGTCGGTTGAAATGTTGGAATCATTGACTAAAATTTAACCGGCAGGAAATAATAATTTGGACAAAGGGTTTTTTAGCAGAATGGGGTTCCTCCGAATTACGTGGCCAACGAGTAGAATTACCAAAATACCTCCTTCTCTGGCAGGTGGAGCTTAGGCGAAGGGGTGTTATTGAATGGCCAGCAAGGTCGCCTGACCGAAACCGCTTATCTATGGGGTTATTTAAAAAGCAAAGTATATGCTACAAAGCCTAGACATATCGAAAAACTGAAAAAATTTGTTAGACAGGAAATCAGATTTTCACTGACTAGGCACTGAAATAATAAGGATTGTTGATGTTGAACTAGTTTATTTGTTTTTTTAAGTGAAAACTTGTTTAGCGCCGTTGGGAGTGATTCGAGACTTGATGAAATTGAAAAACCGACACCAATACAAAGATAGGGAGCTATAGGATGTAGCCTGCGTGGGAATGAGATAGAATATAGTTCCGGTCACACATTTTGAGGCGGGAAAATTAAATGTTATTTTCACTTAATGAGTAAATATAAAATTGTAAAATTGTAAACTCCTAGTTATTATGCATGCTAAACCTCATAACTATTAAATTCATTTATTATACTTCCGAATAAATTCCGAGTTCAAATGCGGCTTATCTTTTAAGAGTTAAATTAAACATATTGATTTATGTATTACACAAATGTTAATTTTTATTTCGATGACAATCGGCTTAAATACCTTCAAATATCTATTTGAAAAGTGAATAAATCAGACTATATAAGTATATATGGATTGAATTGAATTTCGTGCAATTTTGTTTTTATTAACAATGCAGAGCGCTTTCGGCCTTAGGCCATCATAGGTGCTTCTTTGTCAGGAATTAGCACAGCTGAGTCGAAACTCTCAAAAACTCTAAAACTACACATAGGTTAAATATTAAAAAATTACATCACAAATTACACAGAAAGAGAGGGCTGTTATAACCCTTTTCTTAATTTCTAAGGAGCATGTGCGGCTACATCGTTAGTGACTTGAGCTTTTGCGAGTCTCGAATCACACTCGCAACCAACACTTGTTCGGGATTTTAAAGCATTATAACGCTTCGAGGAAGAAAATTTACAATGGATTACGAATAGATTTTTGGATAGAAATGAAGAATCTCGGGGAGGCACGTTGTCGTCCGATCTTAAAATGAAAATATGTTTACCCTATCTCAGTGACCCTGGGTATCAAAAAGGCATCGGTCAAGAACTTGGTGTTAGTCAAGTAACAGTATCTCGTACTGTGACTGCAGTAGTTGACAGCATAATTTCGCAATCAAATCAATGGATTAAGTTTCCAACTTGTAACAATGAACTAATGGAAGCCAAACATTTATGGCAAAGCAATTGGTGTCATTGATCGTACCCACGTAGGAATACTGAATCCAAATCGCCATGGAGATGATACAATCTGATACATTAATAGAAAAGGTAATCCTACTCTAAATGTGCAGGCCACTTGTGATGCCAGAGAAATGTTCACTAGTGTCGACGTTAGTTGGCCTGGATCCGTCCACGACTCAAGGATATGGAAAAATTCACAAGTTAGATTACAGTTACAAAATAAAAGCAATATTGTGCTGCTTGCTGATGATGGATATGGGATAGAGCCTTGCTTATGACCCCATTCAGAAATCCTGTTCCTGGAGCAAACAAACTCAACTGCATTATTATATTCCAATGAAAAAATGTTATTTTTAACGTTAATTTATTCAAGTTCTTTTCGACTCTGGAAGACAGGGATGATCCAAAATATAGGGATAACTCGAGGGAAAAACCCTGTATATTAAACATATTTTAAATATTTAAAGGAAAAATGCCTGACGATATTCTAATGTTTAACAACTAATATTATGATAGGACAGCTCCCATACTATATTGCAGATTACTAATTATTATAATCACAATACAAATATGAAGTAAGCACGCATTATATTCAGTATGTTAATATACATCCATACGTTTATTAGTCAAGGATACCAAGCCTGGTACTTGACAAAACATATTATACACACATGGGTTCTATAACCGCAAGTATTTTATTTTAACAAAAGCCTATCGCGGTTAATACTGCAAAAATAAAATTATGATAAACTGGTTTTCTAAAAATTATAATTTAAGCGTGTCCGAATGATATCATTTCAAATACATTTTTCGTCATTAGCAAAAGCTCCTTTAAGTCAATATCAGACTATCTATCGTTTTAAACAAGGCCAAAGGCGTAATAAAAGATGCAATACTAATCAAGTATTAACAGGTAGGCAATATTCTAGGTTGGAAGGTGGCCAATACGCTTTTAAGTACTTTATGTATATTTCTTAAATCTTAAGAACTTATTCGTTTCCGCATGCACCACCACTTTTTATACTAATTTTTAGCTTACCCTTGATTAATAACGAAAAACATATGAACATTTTGGCACCAAAAATGTGTATCAAGTATTAACAGGTACGCAATATTCTATAGGTTGGAGGGTGACCCATATGCTTTTAACGAGGAATTTTATGTATATTTCTTAAAGCTTAAGAGTTTATCGTTTCCACACCATCACTTTTTATACTAATGTTTACGTTTGATTAACAAGAAAAACGTTTCTAGATCTGCGGCAGTAAACAGAACTATATAGGGCCTGAAATTCAAATTTTAACACAAGTTTTTCAAAAATAAAGAAAATACAAAAATTAGTATCACTGCCATTCGCAACATCAATTGGTTCGACTTATACAGGGAAAGCATCTCAAGTAGGGCACATTTAGACAACGCGGAAAACCATGAAACAATGACGATTTATATTTTCTATAAAATGTTAGAGGTAATTTTTCAACGTGTTGAAAAATAGATTGAACATTTGTTGCAAATGTTCCAGTTTTACGAGTATTTTTTGTTCTAAGATGCACCAGAGCTGAGTTGTAGACAATTTTTGGTTTACCTTTCATCAGTATGGGAGGGTCTTCCGAAGCTTCCATGACAGACACACAAACAGAACCAAAATGCATGAAACTGGTGATGATCGTCAAATTAGAAGATACGTCATTCAATAAATGAATAAAAAAGAAATTGGCGGTATCACCATGATAGACCAGTACGATTCTCCATGTTTCATAACTTCCACTAGCTTAAAGAAAAAAATTATGTGCCTTACCTTTATAAGCATACAACTGAAAGATATATTAGGAATTGAGTTTCTATTTCTTCAAGCTTTTTTCCTCAACTTTTGGCCTCGATTTTAATCCTTTTTTATTTATTTTTTTTGCTTTTTTTATTTTTTTTCCAAAAAGCAATTTTGTCTTTTCATGTTTGCCATGCCATCCCTCCTCGTAGCTCAACGGCTCTTTCGCTTTTTTTTTCACCGAATATCTCGTTTCTCTAATTTTTTTTTATTCTTCTTTTTCGTATTTCGTTTTATAATATGTTTATTACCTTTCCAAACAATTTTTTACTTTTTTCTTTCGATTATTTACCAGTTTTACAAAAATTTTTGGGTATCCGGGGGTGTAATTTCCTCCCCCCCCCCCTACTGATGACCCCCGAAACGGTATCATCGCTTGTCAGATTTTCCATCCAAGGCTCCGTTGCAGAAATATCGGCAAAAACGAGTTTTCCAAAATCCCCCTTAATTAGAGCCCCGGTCGCCCCCTATATATGGCCCAAATATTGAACCAAGTCAAAACAAGTTCTACTACTCCATTGATAGTATTGACGATCCTAGCAGGATCTTACGAAGTTTCTGATATTGAATTCTGGTTACAAACATTTTTATCTGAGAATCAAAGAAACGCTCTCGTCTCTTTAAAACCCAACAACAATACATTAAAGTGTGAACTAAAGTGTGTTTACGACATAAATTTTGAGCCTGAAGCTAGTATTGCAAGGTTATTAGGATTTTCTAAGAAGGTGCTGAAGGCTAATATAGTACACGAATCAGATCTACCATTAGAGATAGTTCTTTAAGGAACAGTTGGGTTCGGGGCTACAAGATCGGGTTTTAGAGTTTCAAGGAGGGGTTTTAGAGGATCAAAATATCATAGTTCAAAAGCTCTGTCAAAAGAGACATTCGCCTGTATCAAATAAATGGTTTTCACCTCGGTTTTCACTAACTACAACGCCAGAAGCTGGCCAACATACTCACGAAGCGATTCTTTCTATATCCTGATCTTTATCAACCCCATGGCTTTGAATAAAAAGCTCAAATACTATTTTCTTAAAGAAATGTTTGGTTCGGGGTCACAAAATCGGGTTTTAAGGTTTTCCCTAGAAGAACTGATTTATAAAGGAGCTGGATAACTGAACTTGATTAATTTTCGAGGAGTGTTTATGAGAAATAGTCCACCGAAAATTGTAACGTAACGTATGTAATCTAAATATAAATGAAATATCTGGAACACACTGGGTAGCTTACAAGAAGACTAATAACAAAGTTGTTTACATTGATAATTTTAGAAATTTAAATTCTCCAAATAAGTGATTAGTTATTTTAAACAATGTAATGTGTTTTTAATCATGATCAATATCATAGGTCAAATGTAGCTCCCATATAAATTTCGACCCCGTAGCTCTTCCCGTTCTCCCGAAATTAATTATTTTAGTTTTTTCTTCACCCCCTTCTCCTGGCCGAACGGGAGAGTGTACGGGATCCAGTTTTTGTCCAGGATCCTCATTTTACCCCGGCTACATGTCCTGAAAATTTCAGCCCTCCAGCTATACTGGAACATGCTTCATTAAAGTGTTTCACTTTGATTTCCGTTTCATTTGATTTTCATTTTTTCGGACTTACCCTCGCTAAAGAAGTTTAACTTCAAAAGCTCATACAAGTTTGAAAATTAGAGTTAGTTTACATGAAAGTGAAGTGCACTAGTGATTAAGGAGATTTCCAAAGATTCACCTATAGCCGGTAATAAATCGAACCCTAGTTTTACGATGCGTTACGATTTATACGAGGATTTATATCTTCCACTGGATAAGGAAAATGTCAATAAAATGGATGGGCACTAAATTACAAGTGGTGGTTGAACGTAATGAAAGAGAGGTTTAATAGTTTTTGCAAGGAATCCCGGTTTTACAAGCAGTTATTCTGACAGACACAAATATAGCGAATGTACCTACTTGGACAATCTAGATTTACTTCACATAAAGATAGTTTGAAACATTAAACTGGAACGCATATCATTAACAACTGAACAAAATAGAAATAATATAGTAATAGGCAGTTGCTTCGACTGATCAAGGACAATTCTTGAAGGATACTACACGGAGTATACATGATGCAAGGACGATTGTCTATTTCATAACTTCCATTAGTTTAAATATAGGCCCCATTAAATAAATAGTCTCAACTAGGCTATAATATATAATTTCTGACATGATAAGAGGAAAGTTGAATAAGGGTTACGGGAATTTCCAATGGTTTAGATGTTCAATTCCAATTTTACCATCTCCATTCCTTAAGAAAGTTGCTTCTATATTGTGGATTAAAATATAAAGCTGGTTAGAACTATCAAGTTAGAACACATCTCATTCAACAATAAAATCGAATACAATGGAAATAAAACAGCATTGGCATTTCTAACATCAGTTGTTTCGGCTTATAGGGAAAATTTCCTGACATCGGAATATCACATAAAGGGAATATATGTGTATGAGAAGGAGGCTGAATGGCTGTTGTGGGAATTCCCAAATATTTAGATCCAGCATTAAATTGAACGCTAGTTACCAAGCAGTAGCCAAGAAAATTGAAAACTACTTCTCTTAGGAAAGTTTCTACTCTAGCCTCATGTCTCTTTTTTTCATATTTTTCTGCATATCGCAAAAAATGTTTGTTTCATGGCATTTAGCCAATAAAGATTTTCCTAAAAGGACTAATTTACAGAGGAGCTGGACAAAATTTTTATTTTCAGTCAGGATCAAAATATCATAGCGATTGGTTGTGTATTTCGATCTCTATCAAGCCCATGGCTATGAATATTTTCTTTAAAGAAATGTTTGGTTCGGGGTCACAAAATCAGGTTTTAAAGTTTTCCCTAAAAGCACTGATTTATAAAGGGGCGTGGCAAAAGAACTTGATCAATTTTAGAGGAGTGTTTATGAGAGGTACTCTACCGAAAACTTCAAAGAAGGACGAATGTAGCGTAATTAATCTAGATTTAAATGAACCCAAACATTTCTATCTGAGAATCAAAAGTCTTAAACCCAACAACATCACATTAAACTGTGAACTAAAGTGTGTTTACGACATAAATGTTGAGCCTTAGTATTGCAAAGTCATTAGGTTTTTCGGTTTTTCTAAGAAGGTGCTGAAGGCTAATATACGACACGAATCAGATCTACCAGTAGAGATGGTTTTTAAAAGAGATGTTTGGTTCGGGGCTACAAGATCGGGTTTTAGAGCTTACCTTAGAAGCACTGATTTATAAAGAGGTTGAAAAATTTTAATTTTCAGCTAGGATCAAAATACCACAGTTCAAAAGCTCGATCAAAAGAGACATTTGCAAGGACATTTGCCTATATCAAATAGATGGTTTTCACTAATTACAATACCAGAAGCTGGCCAACATACTCACGAATGAATTAATTGCGTATTTCGTTCCCTATCAAGTCATGGCTATGAATAAAAAGTTCATATATAATTTTCGAGATAATTTTATTTAAAGAAATGTGTGGTTCGAAGTCACAAAACCAAATTTTAAAGTTTTCCCTAGAAGGACTGGTTTATAAAGGAGCTGGACAAAATTTTTATTTTCAGACAGGATCAAAATATCACAGTTCAAAAGCTCGATGATAAGAGAGCTTCGCCTATATCAAATAGATGGTTTTCACTAATTGCAACTCCAGAAGCTGGCCAACATACTCACGAAGCGATTGTTTGCGTATTTCGTTCTCTATCAAGCCCATGGCTTTGAATAAAAAGCTCAAATATTGTTATATTTAAAGAAATGTTTGGTTCGGGGTCAAACAACCGGGTCTTAGATCATATCTTGTCTTTCTCAGTAAACAAAATACTTCTGGATCTGGTCATGACGGACACAAACAAAACCAGTTCTTCAATATGATGAGAGGAAGATTTAATAGTTGCTACAGAAATTCCCAAAAGATTAGATGTAGCAATGATAAACTAAACCTCTGTTTTACGAGTAGTTAAAACACCTTTTCCAAACAACACCGCAGGTGACTATACACCTGGAGGTCACCTAAAGACATAAAGGACAAGACTGCCAGAAATCAAACTGATTTTATTTTGCTGAACTTGAAATTCAAACGGTATGTATATAAACTCTGTAAAAACCTACCTTGGAGCAAATATTAGCATATCAAAATGAACTTTAAACTCAAGAGATTCCGAAGAGTCAAAAGAAAAAGTCTCAAAAAACAAACATCTCGCAACTGAAAAATCATAACAAAAAGAAAGAGATAAGCTCCAGCATTGAACAAGAATTGGAAAGAACAGAGAAATTTGCACAAGGAGACGATATTCAGACAATTTGGAACCCTCGTTGGAACCTCAATAGACAACGTGAGCCGAAGAAGAAAATACTCTCAAGGATTGAACCGGTGAAGAAAACCTTCATGGGTATGAAAATTTTTTTTACAAGATCAGATCTCACCCTGGAGCCTAGATGATTGGGTTTTACGTCTTCACCGTCCCGCTTTATGGATGTGAAAGTTGGACGCTAGGCCCACAGACAGAAAAAAATAGAAGCCATCGAAATTTATATATACAGATGGATGCAGAGTAAAATTCCTGGAAATAAATTAGTGGACAGGCACCAGAACTCATGGCTAAATCATTTGAGAAGATCGTTTGGCCATTCTTCGCACTGCAGTTTCCAAAAATACAATTTCCATTTCGCTCGCCAACCTCCAGAAAGAAAGAGCGTGATACGAAGAAGAAGAAAGTTGAAAGCTCTTCTCATTTGGAAAGTCTCTTTTTTAGCTTCATGTTTTTCCTTTTTTATTCTGCAATATATTTCAAAACTAAAAACAATTAATCAACAAAACTCAAAACACCTCTTATACGATCCTATTTTTTTTTTCGATTTGTTTTCCATATATTTCCAAGGATCTAGCAATAAGGATATTACAGAAAACGATATAGAAATAGCATATTATTTATAACTCATATTTACCCTAGCTTTCATTGCAGTATGGTTACTCTAACCGAATCACAACTTAACCAAAACTGTCATCAACTCGAAAGAACACTACGGACTATTGATTGGCAGCACGTATCAGTTTAGAAGATTGAACATCAAGAGCCGAAGGCTATAGTTAAATTATCGATTAAATAATAGATATTTCGGATACGATTAGCCTTCCTTATTTATCAGCTAAATTAACAGTGAATGCCAGTTTAGGTTTAAGATGTAGTGTGACTGTATGGACGCGTAAAGCAAAATCAAATATTGGATTAATACATACATACCACTATGAAGGATTATTAAATCAACAGATGGTACGATCGCGTGATTTTCATTTTCATTTAATCAAATTACAAGCGGAGCAATAAAAGTAATGTATTTGATCTATGTTTATGTTTGTGGTGAAAATATTACTGTCTAAATAAGGTTTTTACGAGGGATTTTATTACATGGGATCGGCAGAAAGTATATTTATACAACCCGGCATACAGCATGGAGAGAAAACGAGGTAATATCAATTTTTTTTAATACTTGTATTAATAAATATTGGGGTGAATGAACAAAAAGTACTTTGGGCAATATCCAGCTTTAGATAAATTGCACGTGGGCTTTTGTAAAAAAAAGGCATTTTAGAACAAAAATATATAATTAAGTAAGGATGTGGTTTTCTTTAACCGAGCAATTAATCAAAAACCCTTATATTTTATGATGTTACATTCTTCTTCTTCTTCCTTTTGATAGGACTATGTTCTGTTTTTTCCAACTTTTTATTCGATGTCCTGTGACGATGAAGTCCAGGAGTCAACCCATCCTAAGGGTCTGGTCATGTTCAGTTTTTCCTTGTATGCGGCCTTGGCGAGTCTATCGTTTCCCATCCTGTCGACATGCTCTTTCCATTCTCTTCTTCTTCCTCGTGACCATCTAACAACATCTGACATCCCATCGCATCGCTCCCGAATCTCATTGCTTCGCTGCCTGTCCCTCAGTGTGACTCCTGCGATCGCTCGTAGGGCCCTCATTTCGGTCGTTCATAGTGCTCTTTTCGTCCGGTTGGTGTCTGCTCTAGTTTTCGCTGCGTAGGTGAGGATGGGCCTCACTGCTGTTCTGTAGATCCTGCCCTTGCTGGTTATCGGCATGTGTTTGTTTTTTCAAATAGTATTGTGTAGACAGCCAGACACTCTTGCTGCTTTATTTATGGTTTAGCTCGAATACCATTCGCTGCAGGTTGTCCTCATTTTCTGCTATGAGAACCGCATCGTCTGCATAGCACTATATTTTGAATTTGGTTTGTCCCATTCTGTAACCCCGTCCTACATCTTTCCCCCGGTTTATGATGCGGTCCATCACCAGGTTGAACAGTATCGGACAATAGGTTGAGGTGCCTGACTATATTCTTGTACTATTGTTGGTATTGAGTTGTTTTATTACCTGGATTATATTGTTGTAGCACATCCTTTAGTTGCACTCTATCAAATCCTTGAGTTAGGTCAACAAAGCAGAGGAACGTAGGTTTGTTAAATTCTATGGATTTCTCGATGATTTGTCGCAGTATGAATGCGTCGTTTGTTGATCTATTTTGCCTAAAGCCTTGTTGTTCTAAGTTGAAGCACAAACAGTCAGCAGACTGTACTTGATAGATCTTGGGTTATTTTGGTGAGCAGCTTCATGGCGGTGTTGAGCAGGCTTAGGCCTCGATAGTTCCATGGGTTTTTCTTTTCTCCCTTCTTGTAGGTAGGGATTGTAATGCTAGATTTCCATTCCTGGGGTACTTCTCCCGTGGACATAATCATACTGTAAAGGTAGGTGTGGTAGTTCTATTATCAGCTCATCGTCCCCATATTTGAGGATTTCGTTTGCTATTTTATTTGGGCCTATTTGTTGCTTGTTGTTTTGATCTCTGTTTTGTTTATAACGAGGTTTATAATGTAGTTGTCGATGTTGTTGGGCATGGTCCATAGATCCGCTTGTTCTTCGGTGTTGTACAGCCTCTTCAGGTGGTTTGTTCATTCCTCGGTAATATTGACTGCGATTTGTTCGTTAACTGGTTTTTTCTGCGAACTAATGAAGTTCCATATTCTCCGTTGTCCTCCGTACAGGTCATGTTGCAAGTCGGTGGAGAACTTTTCCCAACAGTATTTTTGATTTGTGTTATGTTAGCATTGGCTCTGTTTCTTACGGTGACGTATTGTTGACGTTGTTCATCTGGTTTGTTGCTGAGGTGAGGCATTTGATGTATGCTGCTCTTTTCTCTGCAGCTTTATTCTAGAGTAAACCATGGTTTGTTGGTTTTTGCGTTCACGTTTACCTTTCTTTTGCCAATCGCTTCTTCTGCCGCTGTTATGATATTAATTTTGATTTTGGGCCAAGCCGTCTCGATTGAATTCCCAGCTGTTATTGGATTTGCTGTTATTCTTTCCTTTAACCTCGATTTGTATAAGTCCTTGGTGCTGTCGCTGTCGAAGGATTTTATGTTGAATTTTTCACGGATTACTGGTCGTTTTTTACGTATTAGTTGTACACCTAGTCTCATCTTACATAGCACCAGTCTGTGTCCACCTCCCATGTTCGATGAGGCAAGTGATCATACATCCAGGCTCTGCGTTGGGTGGATGTTTCCATTGATTATGATGTAGTCTATAGTACACTGTTGATCTCTAGAGTTGGACCACGTTATCATGTGTTGAATCCTGTGGAGATAGAATGTGTTATTTATTCGTAAGTCAAATTGACTGCAAGTTCCTAGAACGACTTCACCATTTTCATTTGATGCGTCTTCATTAAATCTTTGCGTAATCCCGTCGATGACCTTATTGCCGATCCTAGCATTGAAGTCTCCGGCTAGGATGAGTTTATTATTATTAATGATGTTACATTAAAATAATCTAAACTATCCAGAATAATGTTTTCTAGAATTTTTTTTAAATATATCATCACTAAAAAATAAACACTTTAAACTCCTGTCAGTATATTTGAATTTTTAACTTTGACTTACCAGTGATGGAAACATGGATTATTCATTTAATACACGCGTACCTACTTAAGGATTTAAGACTGATATGGCAACTGACGAGATCTTTATTTTACTTCCATAAAGCTAAAGACGTCAGGTAATTTTACAACAGCCATAAGGCGTTTTATAATTTAATAGAATACGCTTATGCAGATAATTCAAATTGTCAAATAGGTATAGTACTGTGTGGACTAGATTAAAGCATACCGGTAATTGCTTAAAAAACGAAAACTGGATCACATAGGAATTTTTCCGGAAATTCTGAATGAAATCGAAGATCAACTCTTTCAGTTCAAGCTCAAATTGCCATCTCGGAAACGATAAGAGCTACGAGATGTGTTAAATCCGAGGTTAAATCACAGGCATGTTTTCTTTACGGAAGTTTTTTATGCGCTATTCCGGAGATATAGGGGAATATGTAGGTAAATTTGTAAAAATCGACCAAACTAGAAACGTTCCATTTAAAAAAATAGTTCGATATTCTTCTCTACATAATGATTTTCAAGATATTTTATATACCGTTCGGCTTTCACCATATATTGATTTATTCAAAGTGTGGTCCTGGATTTTTAATTTAAGTTTTTTATAGAACGTTTTTATTCTTAGGATAGCCATAATCTATCACTTCTTCCTCGACGTTTCTTTATAAACTGGCTTATGAATTATCAATCAGCAGAAGTTTTACCTGAGTAAGGCCCTGTTTTCTTTGTATGACCAAAATGCGGTATATCAGCTACAATAAAAATCTTAAAATGCAAAATTTTTGGAGTACCTATATAAAACACAAGGTTAAATAAGAATTCGAATCATGAACAAAACTTAAAAATACACAATAAATAAAATATTTAAACCCAAACTTTATTTAATAAAATCAAAAGTTAGCCTCCCCCTTCCACTTGTTTTCGATTTTTCAAAAAAAAAAATGTGTTGGCTTGTGCTAGGTTTGTGCCTCGGTTTGTGCTGCGTTGTGCCGCAATTTATTTTCAAAAATTTGGAAATTCTCGAAGATAATATGGCAAATCGTTTTTCCAAAAAAAAGACTCCTCCTTGTGCCGCTATAATTTTTTTTTGTTTATTTGCAAGAAAAGTTTATAACAATTAAAAAAACTCATTCAATTTCATTAAAAACTATGGCAACCCATCAGAGCCTTATTTGTGCTGAGTTCGAGTTGTCCCGCAGTTTATTTTTAAAAATCACGCAAATTCTCGGTGATATAACACCACATTTGAGACGAAAAAAACCTCCAAAGTTCGAGTTTTGAGGTTAAATTGGCGTAGAACCACTGACACGTGAAAAAATCTGACGCTGAGTCTTGTGCAAGATTGCCAAACGTTGCATATTCTCTTATTACACAAAAAGATTCTTACCGAATCTACAGGAAGTCGAATTTTACGAAAATACTATTTCCTTGCGGACCCTTTAACTTGATTTTTAGCTGACCAAAACTAACACAACCAAGCGCGCACGCGCGCTAGTGGATGGTTGGGAAGGGGAGCGAGGGAGGGAGGGGGAGAGAGACAGAGAGAGAAATACTTTATCTCTCTTGCGAGATGAAAATTTCAGAGCGTCTCGCGACTCAGCCTTGAAAATTCACTCTCATGCAGCCAAAGAAGTGTTCACTTCAAAAATTAATTGAAAACACATGGAAAGGAATCTGAAAGATCCTAGTGCAATGTTTATGAACGCACTTTGTGACAGAAATGTAAGAGATGTGTACTCTGTAACCCTTTACTGAACGCACTCTGGTGAAGTCCAACGATCGTATACTGAACACTCAAGTATCAAGTAGGCATTGAGAAAATAATAAACAAAATGGTCAAATTGATAATCAGTCAGCCGGCGATTAATAGGTTTGTTCTAGCAGCGATTTCCAACCAAACCATCCGGAGTTTGCGCATAACGATATAAGCGTCGCTTATATCGCTATGCGCAAACTCCGGATGGTTTGGAACCTTTTGAAATCGCTGCTAGAACAAACCTAATAATTACCATAGTTTTCGAATTTCTCAAGCGTTTGAACTTGTAGCTACGTTGCCAAGTAAGTGATAGAAATATGGTTATATTTTTCGACTTTGTCGTTTGCTTCTTCTCAATTATTTGAACTCATTTGGATTAGTTTTAGTTAGACTTCATTCGCTCTCCTATTTTGGCGCGATAGATATATAGATAGATAGATAGATAGATAGATAGATAGAAACAGACCCAATCAAGACACAGAGGACCTAGAGGGAGGGAAATTGGATCACTATAGTGCGACGCCACAAAGAAAAAACCATTATAGTCGGGGACTTGAATGCCAAGTCGCCGCAGTGGGGTATGGGCTTGTATGTGTATGGTGTGGTGTATAATAGTGGAATGGATTGCTGCAAATGACCTAATATGCATAAACAAAGGGGACAAACCTACTTTCCAGAGGCAAAACTGTACCTCCATCATCGACCTCACCATGACGACGGCTGACATCCATATCAGGCGATGGGAGGTGAGCGACAATGAATCAATGAGTGATCATAACTACATCGTCTTTGAAGTTGCAGAAAAGAAGAATGTACGTGAAGGAGGAAACCGGAAACCCAGAGGCTGGCAAGTGAAGAAACTCGACAGAAGGAGACTGCAAGATACGTTAGCAGATATGACGGATGAGAGGGTAGCGTGTACCGCCAGAGACTTCTCAAATGTGTTGTCCAAAATTTGTGACGCAACAATGCCAAAGAAACGAAATACCGGGAGAAGAAAGCCGGCTTATTGGTGGACCGAGAAAATTTCGGAACTGCGCAAAGAGTGTACAAGGAAAAGAAGAACATACACCAGAAATGCAGGAAAGAATCTGCCTGCACTGAATCAATATCTCTTCGAGGAATATAAAGACTGCAAAAAAAAGCTGAGGAATACCATCAAGGCAACAAAAGGAGCATGCTGGAAAGAACTGTGTGGGGACGTTGACAACGACAATTGGGGTGACGGATACAACATCGTCATGAAGAGAATAGAAGGCTACCCACTGAGGCCAAATATGTCAATGGAACGTATGGAGGAAGTGGTAAAACACCTGTTTCCAATACACCAGAGGGTGCAATTCATGTGCGACAAGGACGCTGTACATCAAAGCTTTAACATAGAGGAGCTACAGGCAGCAGCGGGGAAGCTGAAAGTAAACAAGGCGCCGGGGCCAGGATGTATTCCTCCAGAGATACTGAAGGAGATGGCAAAGGTTAAGCCCGAAGGTGTACTTAAAGTATGCAACAAAATGGCAGCTCGAGGACAGTTCCCTGAACAGTGGAAGCGGGCCAGACTTATCCTTCTAAGGAAAGGGGACAAGCCCCTAGACAACCCAGCCTCATATAGGCCTATTTGTCTCCTGGATGTGGAAGGCAAATTATTTGAGTAGCTTATTCTGGGACGGCTCAAGGCTGAACTTAACCGCACGGGAGGACTGGCGGACCGACAGTATGGTTTCAGAGAAGGCAGACAAACGGTGGATGCAATCAACGAACTAGTCAGGATTGCTAGAGAAGCAGCGGACTACCCCTGGCCCCAGAAAAGGATATGTGCAGTGGTTACAATCGACGTCAAAAACGCTTTTAATAGCGCGTCATGGCAAATAATTCTTAACGAACTAAGTAGCAGGGGAGTCGATGAAAGTTTACTGAAACTCATCGCGAGCTATCTCTCAGAGAGAGGACTTATCTTGGAGGCGGAAGGCAAAGTGAAGTTCGTGGAGGTAAATAGCGGAGTGCCTCAGGGATCAGTACTGGGCCCAACGTTGTGGAACGTCCTTTACGATGAACTGCTGAGAATGGAAATGGCGGAAGGCATGACGCTGGTTGGTTTCGCGGACGACGTGGCTTTGGTCGTAGTAGGCAGAGAAGAGCAGATTCTCATGGAAAAAACAAATATTGGCCTCCAAAAAATATCCAAATGGATAAACAAAAAGCAGCTAAGGCTAGCGCCTGAGAAGACTGAGGCAATTCTACTTACAAGGAAGAGAAAAATGGACCCTATATTCTTCGAACTACAGGGAACGATCGTCACGCCCTCAAACTCAGTTAAATATCTAGGTATATGGCTGGACAGGAAACTGACTTTCAAGAAGCACATTAAGCAAACGGTGCAGAAGGTGGAAAAAACGGTGAGGACCCTTTCTAGCCTAATGCCCAACATTGGGGGACCCCGAGCAGCAAAAAGGAGAATCCTGGCTATTGTTGTACAGTCGCAGATACTGTATGGTGCTCCAGTTTGGTATGGCGTAACGGAGACTCCGACGCTTCTGAGAGACCTAGCTAGATTACAAAGAACTATGTCAATTAGGGTCACTAGTGCTTACAGATCCATATCGGCTGAAGCTGTCGGAGTCATAGGGGGAATTGCCCCCATAGAGCTCCTCGTAAGGGAAAGAGCGGAAATATACCAAGGAGACCAAAAACAAACTGCCAGAGAAAACCTTGTATCCAGATGGCAGCAAAAATGGCAAAATAGCACGAAAGGACGGTGGACATATTTTCTAATCCCAGATATATCGACGTGGGTCAGTAGACCGTATGGCGACGTGGATTACTTTTTGACGCAGGCGTTGTCCCGGCATGGTTGTTTTTGGTAAATACCTACACGAGAGGGGTAAGCTGGAAACTGACAGATGCACCTACTGCAGGGAACTTGACAATGCAGAACACACACTCTTTGAATGCCCAAAGTGGGATGAAACGAGAGCGGAGTTTGAGGAAAGAACTGGAAGAGTATTTAATGCTGAGAATTTTAGGGTTGGCTTAGTAAGATCGGGAGACTCCTGGAAGAATGTATATACAACAACAAGGACAATAAGAGATTAAGGAAAAAGAAGCCAGAAGATAATGAGGACAGCCATCCTACTGAAGTAATGCGCGAGCGGTTCCGGTATGATGAGCAAAGAGAAAGAGGGGGAAGGGTTTAGTCGGTCGGTGCTTCCTGGACTGGAACACTAACCCGACACACCCCGGGCACATAAGATCGCCATGAGCCAAGCCCGGAAGTCTGATAATGAGCACATTCCTAATCCCCTCAACAAAAAAAAAGATAGATAGAGAGAGAGAGGGAGAGGGAGAGAGAGAGAGCGAGAGAGAGAGAGAAAGAGAGAGATAGAGAGATACTTTATCTCTCTTGCATGACGAAAATTTCAAGGCGTGTCGTGATGCGGCCTTGCAACATCACTCTCAAGCAGCCAAAGAAGTATTCACTTCAAAAAAAAGGAAAGCGGTACAAGTCAGTACAAACCAAGGTACAAACTGAGAACAACCCAGCATAACAAACATTTTTTGAAAAAAAAATATGGCCAGGCTGATTGTTTTCTGAAAAAACGATTTGCTATGTGTCTAGGTATTTTAAATATTTTTTAGTCAGCACAACAAAAAATTTTCGAAAAATCCAAAATGGCGGGACTATTTTAGTGAATATAAACTTAAATTACAACGAAACGCAAAAAAAAACACTCTACCAGAATCGTACTTTCTTCCGATGACAAAAAATTCAGCAAATTGTTAATAGTTTAATAGTGAGGTTAGGTTGCAAATTCTTCCTCTTTTACTTGCTTAAGCTGCGTTTACAATTTCGTATTAAATCCCGTGAGGATAGCGCAGCTTTAAGTAGTTCTTGTATTTTAAAATGTTGTCTAGGTGATTCAGGCTAAATCGAGGGCTAAATAGTTTTGACTAATTTTATCGGCTGTTCATGAATAATCAATGAAGGGTGTCTAATTTTGCATGAATCCTAAGCAAATAATAAAATTTTAATATTTGCTATTACTTTCATCACCGATGATACAGGTACTCAGTATTTATCTATAAGATTTCCAAAATCCCTATCGGAACTTAGATAGGGTTCTATTTGATACATATTATTCCTTTATGTATGACATATCTTTAAGATTAACTGTAACTAACTTATTTTTAAATATAGGTTGTAGGTTAGCCAATTTTCGAAAGTGCATACGTGCACACACATATGTGTCACCGGCAAAGTATATAATTCAGTCATTGTATAGAACAGGGGTGGTCAACCTGTTGATCGCGATCGACTAGTCGAACGCGGTATTTACGGCAAGAACAAACCAATATCAGGAACTATTCTATTGCAACATTCAAGAGTCTCGATAGAAAAAGGTTTCAACGATCTACTAACATTAAATATTATTTAGGGAAAAATTCCACCTACCACTTCACTCCTGATAAGTATATAGCGGAGATAAAGGCAGTGATTTCAGACTTTGAAAGAAGATTTAGTGACTTCCAAAAAATTTAGAAGATGGTGCAGTTTATCAGTTATCGATTTAATAACAACAGAGACGCAAAGGAGATTTACGAATTGTCTTCCAAATTTGCAGAAATGTTCCATATTGACCACATTTTACTTGAAAATTAAATTCTTACTTCGTGCACTAATGTATTTCTAAAAGCGAGGTCAGGATCTGATCAGGTTTTCTGGACATTGGTGTCCAAAGAAAAATTCCCAAATGTACAAAAATGTGCCGAGAGCATTCATTCGTGATTTGTCTCCAAGTGTTTGTGTGCGTCATATTTCAACTTTGCCAATTATTTTAAACTTAGAAAAGCTCCTTTCCCTGAAGCAGCAGAAACAACAAAACTGTATGGTTGGGTATCGTTCGAATTAATAAATTCCAATGTTTTTTCAAGCGGAACTGAATTTTTCATACGCAGCTCCAACTAGGGCAAAAATAGAGTATTTGCTCTCTTCGTCGCCGTCCCCGTCGGTGAAATATTTTCCAAATCAATGCATTGTTTTGTAAGGTCGTCCCTCTTTATGGCAAACAGCAAATGCATACCGGGTGCAGAAAAAGAAAATTTGGCTGAAGATATGGTTTGTGAAAACTCAGATTTTCCACTAAAAAACAAATTAATATCACTTCCGGTTTGACCGAAAGTACGCATGAGGCAAGGATTTCAAATAAAATCCTGCATATATTTTTACATATTGGAATAGAGCTTGAAATTGCCTTTTTAACGATGTATCACAAGTTGCTATTTTTTTCAAAATGGCGGCGTAGAGGGCATTTATCCCAAATTCAATATGGCGACATTTTGGCGCGATGCCATATTGAATTATGCCCTCTAAAATGACATCTTTAAAAATAATGGCCACTTGTAATACATCGTTCAAAAGGAAATTTCGAGCTCTATCTAAATGTTCAAAAATATGTATAGGATTCTATTCAAAATTTCGAGAAAAATTAACATAAATTTTGACATTTTAAGGAGACACTAAAAATGCTTCAGTTTTATAACAGTTATTAAGAATTTCCAACAGTGAGAAAAATCTACAATAAAACTTATCTTGTCTCCTATATCAACGGACATTTTGACAAAAAATCCATTGGTGATGTCAAAATGCCGCCATATTGAATTTGGAATAAACGCCCTCTACGCCGCCATTTTGAAAAAAAATTACAACTTGTGATACATCGCTGAAAAAGGAATTTCAAACTCTATTCAAATATGTAAAAATATTTGCAGGGTTGTATTTGAAATTCTTGACTCATGCTCACTTCCGGTCAAACCGGAAGTGATATTCATTTGTTTTTTAGTGGAAAATCTGAGTTTTCATAAACCATATCTTCAGCCAAAATTGCAAATTTCTCCTTAAAAAAGCATTTGAATTTTGTTAAACGATTTCGTTGACACCCGGTATATTGTAAAAATGAGAACTAGTCACAGAAGATCGAATATGTCCTTAATTGACTCAATTACTGTATCTATGACAATAAAAAATATTTTAATTCTGAATTTTTGTTCTGGGTTTTTATGGGTACATCTTTTGCTTTGTATATAAATTGTTTGAATTTCTTTCTGGATCGTATTCTAGCTTCTAATGCAAACTTGGCATCGATTTCAAGTTCTAGCGACAACCAATATTGCTGGAAAGTTTTATCATTTCTTCTAGCTTGTACATATTTAAGTAGCGACTGTAAAGAACTAGTGGATTCTATAATGTTTAAATTCTGATTTTGCAGCAGCTTATTACCAATACCAAGATATTACGTTTTTTTTTCGCGAAACTATTTGCTTTATTTCTAACTGTAGAATCGTACACCAAATTTCCAGAGATATCTTTACTAGCGCATCATAATATACGTGACCAATTTGATATTTCAATGCTTTTATCGAATGGATTCGACTTTCCTCTCAGGTGTCGCTTAAAGACTTGAACATTAAGATTTTCACGTTTTTCCCTAGTAGCGTAACCTGCGTAATCTTTGGGTTGAAGCTGAGAAGAATACTCTCAAATGTAGCAAACCGCGTCGTTAATGACTAAGTTGAGGGAATGAGCAGCACAAGGTACGAACTTTCATTAATTTCTAGAATTCTTTTCTGCACTCCAAGTTACCCCGCATATTGATTCCATTGTCAGACTCGGCATTTTCTACCGCCGATTTCTTATGTTACTCCTATGCCTTCAATTGAAGCAAATTTCGATTCGAATAAAATCAAAAGCTTGTTAGTCACAATTTATGTATTTTTTATTAATCCCACTATGAGTCATTAATTCATTTTACCAGTCATTTCGAGCCTCCTCGCGAAATAGTACGCCCCGAGATGCTGCCCTGCTGCTTGGGCTCTTAGGGCCATTCTATACGGGCAGTTAAAACGCTGCTGTTTTGCCGCTAGGAACGGCCTATTTAAGGGCCATTCTATACGGGCAGTTAAAAACGCGGCTGTTTTGCAGCTAGGAACGGCCTATTTAAAGAAAACTTATGCTTTTAAATGAGGCTATCTACATGAGCGTTTTTGCTGCTTCCTCATTCGGCGTTGAAACAGCCAGTGGCCGTTGCAACGCCTCTGGAAGCCTTGCGGCCGCTAGCGTCATAAACGCGGATCAAACTACACGAAGCGAAAATACGCGGTTGTGCCCACCGATCTGGAGATCGGTGGTTGTGCCGCATCTACGCAGGAGTGACCTTCGCAACTGCAAAACAGCCGCGTTTCAACTGCCCATGTAGAATGAGTCCAGCGTTTCGGTCGCTGTTTAACAATCGCGGTTTGACAGTCACGTGTAGATTTGAGAAATTTGGTGCGGTTGCTAGCGACAAAACAGCCGCGTTTTAACTGCCCGTATAGAATGGCCCTAAAGAAAACTTATGCTTTTAAATGACGCTATCTACATGAGCGTTTTTGCTGCTTCCTCAGTCGGCGTTGAAACAGCCAGTGGCCGTAGCAACGCCTCTGGAGGCGTTGCGGCAGCTAGCGTCATAAACGCAAATTAAACTACACGAAGCGAAAATAGGCGGTTGTGCCGCATCTACGCAGGAGTGACCTCGCGTTTCAACTGCCCATGTAGAATGAGTTTAGCGCACTTGTGGTTCAGCGTTTTAGTCGCTGTTCAACAGTCGTGTTTTGACAGTCACGTGTAGTTTTGAGAAATTTGGTGCGGTTGCTAGCGGCAAAACAGCCGCGTTTTAACTGCCCGTATAGAATGGCCCTAAATATGACCCTTGCTCAACTTCCTGGCATACGTCTCTTTTATATAATAAAATAGCTCTTGGCACATCACACAAATAGAAGACATGATCTATCTACCCGGATATATATATCAATTTTTTATATTTTCATTTGGCTAATTTAAAACATTAATATAAATGTTAGCAAATTAAATTAGATCAGACTCTAATTAAATTAACAAATGATACCGACGCGAGTGTGTTTAAAGTTTGGAAGCCATCTGCTTAATACAACTTATCAAGGCTGTTTCTATAAGCACGTTGCTGCTTCGATTAACATTAATAATTTATGGAGAATAATTGAATGTTTGCGTAAAACAGGCCAAACTTTGCAAAACAAAATAAATCGATTATGGATGGATCTAAGCGGCATAATGGTTGCGAATAACTCGTATATTAGTCGATAAATTATTATATCTACATATCTGCGTGTTATGAAAATAAATCTTTCAGTTGCACGCAGTTAGTTATTTGCAACCATGATGCTAAAATACTCATAGACGGATTATTTAATCAGGCAAATACATAATTTATTATTACTATTATTATTTTAAAGTCCTACGTCTCCCTACCCATTGTCTTTTGTATATGGTAAGTCAATTTAGCAGAAGGAATAACTCCCAGATATATGCCCTCCTGTTCTCTCAAATCACGTCAGAAGCTAGCTTATCATGAATATCAAATAGACCTATCGTCAATCGGTTTAGCGGATCGTGGCTCACCTATTATAGTCATCTTCTATTAAAGGTAGTTTATTTAGTAAAAATATTGCTAGATTAAATTCAACTAATATTTTATACCGCCAAAGTTTGCATTTTATCTTCGAAACTTCAAATATCTTATAGGCTAAGGGATTTGATACGGGTGAAACCTCAAGGGAGACCCTTTTCCTCGGCAATTTCATACCAAACACTGAACTTGCCCCAAGTCTCTCAACGATCCTTGGACCCTTATTTGGCTTATTACGTTGGGTTTAATAATCTTTCTAGATGAAATATACATAGGCTTTGGAAAAAATTTGTTAGAAGTATAATTTAGAAAGTACTTATTCAGAAAACTCTCGGCAAATCTACTGAGTATCATCATGAACAATCTTTTTCAATTAAATAAATAAGCAAATTATCATGCAAACCTTGATGTCGTGTATTGTAATGCGGTGTCGGATTTAAATTCTCAGGAGCGATGACTTTTCGCGTGAAGATTGTTTTGACGAATTTATGGAACTTTGAAAATTGCGGACGTGTTTTGCCTAACAGGAATAATTACGTATTTAAATTCTGACAAATAACCGGTATAGATATTATGTAACTTCCAGGAATGTCTGGCTTTTTTTCTAGGCACTGCCACACCTCATCCTGTGTTTAAGAACAGGTTTAAGCATAAGCACTCTGTGTGGAAGATGTTAGAAATGAGGTATTCTTCCCCTATATTTCAAAAGTTCAGAAGATGAAAAGCTACGCTGAAGAAAACGAATTAATAAACGTGCCTTTTAAAAACATTTTGCCTGATGAAAATTGGTTTGGCGTCTAGAACCGCTCGAGGTGTCTAGATGGATAACGATTGTTGATAATTTTTATGATATTCTGGAAACCGAAATAAATAAGCTTCAATTGCACAAAGAGTCTGAATGCTTCTATAATCTTGACGAAACCAGTTTCTGTTCTGATCTTTCTAGAACAATAGGACATATTGAGGGATCAGGTCGTGAGTATCTACTGCTGTAAAAGCTCTATCTCCATTAGCTATTCTTCAATCTGCCCGTTTATGTATGACCCGTGGAAATGCAATAAGGCCATCGCAGGCATTTTTTATTCTCCGTCTGAAAAGGGATGGATAACCTCGAGGACATTTTTGTAATTCTGCAAAAATGGAACAGTAGGACTGTTAATTCTACTTTACGGTGGTCACATGACCCATTTAGAATAGAGACCAATCAATCATATTCGAGAAGAAAATATAATTATAATAAAACTTCCCGGCCATACTACTGACGTACTTCAACCTCTATCCAAATGCTGCTTTAGATCTTTAAAATATCGGTGACTCTGATAGACTGGTACAGAAAAAGTCGCAGAAAGTTGCTAAAATTTTATTTGTTAACATCCTGGGAATCGCATCTGGATTTCGCTCAACAGGAGTTTATCCTTGCGACCGAACATTTCAAGGTTTGATCCTGAGAAGTATAGCAGATATCAAAACACGCTAAAAAATGTATTACCAATCCTCCACAAGCACTGGAAGAACCAAACCAAGAAGAATCTAATCATATCTATTTTCGGAATCGAGTGACTCTGACGTACCAAAACCCTCGACGTCTGTTTCTCAATAGGATCGAATGAATCGCCTCAAAGATCTTTTCCACAACACTGGCAACATCTTTTTCACAGCTCAAAATTTCTCGTAACCTAGACGTAAACTTTACCGAAGGGCAAAAGTAATATCTGAAGAATTGAAAGCTGAAGCATAGAAAAAGAGAGAAATGGCAATTAAACGAAAATGAAAGACAGTGAAATATGGAAAATATATTAAAAAAACTAAATAAAAGATACACGTGAAGTGAAAATAAAACATCTTACTCAGAAGGATGAAGAAAGAAAGAAGCCGGGCCCAAACCAAGATGAAGCTGCTTTAAAAGGGAAAAAAATCAAGAGACAATCAAAAGTTTTCTGTGAATCTCGAGACAGACACTAACAGTGAAACAAATAAATATTAAATAACAAAAAATTTATCAAGGATAGCGATTAGATTCAGATTTGTGTAGATTTGTAGGTCCCTAATCTAATAAACATTAGGGATTTTTCACCTGCTAAAAGAAATTCCGTGGGTTACAAATAAATGGTAATAGTAAGGAGCACTGCTGACTAAGATGGAATCGATACCAATGACAATTTTTAATTAAAACGATACATCTCTAATCAGTTATGCTGATATTATCGTCAGATTGCCGGTTCCTGATACGCTTTGTCGGGTAATAGGGAAAAGTATGTTGAAAATTAGGGCCAGTTGTATGAAGCCATTTAAAGGGCTGATCACAGCTGATAAGATGGCGCAGACGGATCATGCGTCGGCAACGAATGCTGTGCAAAATAAACCGAAAAAAGTATGTTTCCACTGCAATAAGAAAGTTGAAAGTGAAGTAAATATAAAAAGTGCAGTTATCATTTCCATCCGGCATGTTAAGGCAAGCTGTTGCCCAGAAAACCGCCATGTGTGTCCATGAGCCCGAGGGACGCGACCGGCTAACCTCGAAAAGTGATGAACAGCAGGATCACAATAATGACCTAACGATCCTAGTGGAAGAGCTTCAAAGTAAGAACAACATTTTAATGGAAAATGCGACCTTATTAAAAGAAAAAGTCAATTTTCTTGAAAATTAACTAAAATTAAAAGTAAAACAGTGCGCATGTGTAACCTAAGCGATCGTCATAATTTCGACGATCAAAATATGCTTAAAAATGATATTCAGAAGACCGAAATCATAAGAATCAAAAACCTAACCACTAAAAACAGGGATGCGAAAAATATCGATATTTCAAAAAAAGTCGATACCATTTCAAAAACGTCGCTGACGCCACTGCTGCAGAGTGACAAGGACGAGAATGACAATGTTGACGTTGTTGATGTTGATATAGACGTCGACGATAAAAAAAAACGAAAATCTTGACGCAAAAACAGGGAGACACCAAAAACACAGGAAATACCTCCCCCGGAAGAAGCTACCAACGGTAAAGATGTTGACGAATGGAAAAAGTAACCTATAAAAAAGATAAACGACCTACTAACTCTACGCGGCCTCAGCCCCTCAAGGGCTCCTGTGATGAAAGCCACATTCTGAAAGCAGCTCAAAGGATGTCTTTTCTTTTTCTCACTGGTCTGGCTGCAGAAATAACGTTGTCGAGTATTTAAATTCAAAAAACCTTAGCCATTAACTGTGAAAAGATGAAAACAAAAAAGGAGAAGTATCAAAGCTCCTTTAAACTAACAGTGCGTTTCAATGATAGACATTTGTACCTCAGCGAAGTTATGCCCAAGGGGATTAATGATTAACCATTTTCTCAATCTTCAGCGCCATGTGGTGACATCCCAAAGAAGACAGAAGAACAATTCCCCAGTTCAAAAAGGGATGGCAGTACCGAACAACTAGTAAACACAGAAGAGATTAAACTGGTCCGTGTGAATGCCCGATCCATAAGAAATAAGACGAAGCTTTTTTAGAGGGTTTGAACTATAACATTGTCTGCGTTGCTAGAGGAAGCTGATAGTCTACAGCTGGATCTCTTTAAACTGGCCAGTTACCACACAAGGCCTATCCACGCTGTCGTAGGAGTGGCCATCTATGTAAATATCCTTTTTAATATATTAGCCTATAACCTTCATGATTATTGTGTAGAAGAATGTTTTGAATGTTGTGGAGTATATACAAATGATTTTAATTTGTATGTTGTAGCAGTATACAGGCCTCCATCAGGTAGTTTTCATACATTTCTTAGTACGCTGGAGGAAATTGTAAACAAAATAGGATTACTTACATAAAAAAATGTTATGGTGGGTGATTTTAATGTGCATTTTAACACGGACCAGCCAGGGACCCTTGACCTCTGCGATGTATTACAGAGTTATGGTTTTATACAAACAATAAACAACAACACAATATTAGAGGCATGTTTGGATAATATATTTATTCATTTTAGTACTGATTCCTTTGCATCCGGAAATATAGATCCTGGTATATCTGATCATCTGGGGCAGGAGCTGCAACTGGCTATTGATGTAAGAAAGGGTGGGGTGACTCGACTCATCAGAATATGTAGGCCGATCACTGAGAGGTATGGAGAGTTCCTTGATTTGGGCTCCTCGTGTGAGTGGGGGTTTGCTTGTGATGGGTGTATGGAGGTCGATCAGTGTTTCTCAAAGTTTTTGCCAAATTTTGAAGAGGCATTTGTTCGATCATTTCCCGAAAGAAACTTTGAAGTAAGCTCTGATCAAAACATCAATTCGTTCACTAATAACCTGAAATTAATACGTAAACATTTGCAATTCTTGAGTGGCGCCTCACGACAGCATGCTACCTTAGAACTTCAGCAGCAATTTAAAGATTTTAAAAAGAATATAAAAGAGCTATAAAGCAAACCAAAATAAAAGCTAATGATGAGTTTGTAACTGCTGCCCAAAATCCTTCAAAAGCTGTGTAGCAGATAATAAAAAATAATATAGGTTCAGTAAACAAATCAAAAAACAACAGCATTCCAAATATATGAGTCGAAGAATTTTATGTTTTTTTTTTCTAATATCGCAAAAGACACAGTTAACAAAATACCTATTTCCCAAAATGATCCAGTTGTGATACTGGACTGCCTAAACTTAACAAAGGATAAGTTCTTCTTTTCTTCTGCCTATTATATAGAGATTAGAGATATAATAGATAACTGAAAAAACAAAAAAAGCCGTGATATGTTTGGTCTAAATGTTAAGTTGATCAAATCCTTGAGGAATGTTATTGTGGCTCCCCTCACTATGCTAATAAATCTTTGCCTCAATAACAATCTCTTTCTTCACATACTTAAGATTGCTCAGGTTATTCGCATATATAAGAAGGGAGATCCTGACCAACCTCAAAGTTATAGACCAATTTCTCTGTTGCCCATAATCTTAAAAATATTGGAAAAATGCTCCGACAAATGCATTGCAAATCAAATAGTAAAATTCTTTGAGGAAAATGACCTCTTTACTTCCTGTCAGTTTGGGTTCAGAAGGAACAGAAATACTGTTTTGGCAATATTGGACATCACAACATGGAGTTCGCCAGTCCTTGTTTTGTCATATGAGTGAGGCGTTCTATTGTGTTCCCCATAACATATTATTATGTAAATTGGCAAAGTATGGCTTTTCTTCTGATAGTATCATGCTACTGAGAATACTGAGATCGTACCTCTCCAATGGGAGGCAGGTAGTCCGTGTTGGTGGTGTGTCGTCGGGGGAGAGTGACATTAGTATAGAGGTACCTCAGGGGTATATTCTGGTTCCTATACTATTTTTGGTCTATGTCAACGACTTACCGCTTATGGACTCCAGTGCAAAATGTATGCTCTTTGCCGACGACACTACACTGTCATGTTCGGCTGACTCCCTCGAGGGTTCAAGGTTGAGAATTACTGGGTTACAGCGGGGAATTAAGGAATGATTTAACATGAATAGACTGCATCTGAATGCAAAAAAGACAAACAAAGTAGTTTTCTCTTTGAGACGGATGGACCGAACATGTAATAACACTGATAGTGGTAAATTTCTGGGAGTGTACCGCGATCCACTTCTGCGGTGGCTGGCAGGCTGAGAAATGTGTGTGAGATGTGGTTTATGCTCTTCACTGTCTCGCGAACTGTGCTTCCGAAGATACGTTAAGACTGCATATTTTGGTATGTTTAATTCAGTTGCCACATATGCCATTCTGGCATGGGGTCATGCACCCCCAGATGAAACGAGTGTTTTTATTGCAGAGGATAGCTGTCCGAATTTTGGGTGGGTTGGGTTACGGGGATGACTGTAGGCATGTTTTCTTGAAAATGGGTATACTCACCTTGCCCTTAGTTTTCATTCTTGAGAGCCTTCTATGGATTCGAAGGAATATACATCAATTTAGAACATATGGAGACATTCACAACTACAACACCAGAAACAAATAGTCCCTGCCTTCCTGCGCTTAATGAAGTGCCGGAGTGGGCCGGGTTTCTTGGCTGTAAAGTTTTCTAACAGGCTGCCTCCTCACTGCGTGGAGTTGCTAGTTTTGTCATTCAAGAATTAATAAAATAACGCTGTGTCTAGACTCCCGGTACCGGTATCCGAATAAATCCCGGTAAAATATAATGGCGGTATGATGACGTAATGATCTACCGGTATTTACAATAATCCCGGTAGATTTTGTTCTCGTATATGTCTTCGTGATGCAATCAATTTGTCGCAAGAGCTCTGGTGGCGTAGAGGTTTAGATAGTTGGGTCTCACCTGGACGGCACGGGTTCGAACCCCATTGCCCATTTTATATATTTTTTTTAAGATTATGTTTCTAAACATATTTTTTTCTTGATTTTGGGTATGTCTTGGGTTAGATTGGGTTAGCACCTGGTTAGTTTCCTTTTCTTGAGCCCCCGTAGCGAGCGAAGCGAGCGAAGGGTCATGCGGATCGACCAATAGGAGAGACCGATTTTGATATAGTCGGCTACGCCTGTAAAGGTTCTTTAAAGGCTAATTATTTTATAAAATCTAACGGGATTAATAGAAACACCGGCAGAATATTACGTCATCAATACATACCGGGATTTATTCGGATACCGGTACCGGGAGGCTAGACACAGCGATAAAATAAAGCACATTTTAGTAACCAACGTCTTTTATTCCAGTGAAGAATTCTTAAATTTTGAGATTGCTTAGATTTTGAGATTGGGGCCTGTGTGTTGTAATATGTTAAGTGTAATTTAATAATATGTTATTTTAAATAGTTTTATTGTTCGACATGTCATTTTAAATTACTTTATGTTGTGTAATGGTTTTAATTGATTTTATTTAATTGTAGTACATTAGGATTTTTCTCGGGATTTTTGAATTGTAACTGTTCGACGTGTGTAAATACCAGGGTTCGAATATATCATGATATTTAAATATATATCATATCACATGATATATATCGGATATATATCAGATATATATCCGATATATACCATTTTCACAATTGTATTATTTAATAAAAAAAAACAGCTTTGTTTTATGCCTAAACTTTTCTTTAATACAAATGCATTAACAAAACCCGAGCAAAAACCTGTATTCTAAGCAGCAAAACCTTTGATTCTAACATTTCTTAACTCTAATTAAAAAGAAAAAAAAATATTAAAAAAACAAATAAATTATTTTATTAACATTGAAATCTTCATCTGTTATTTATATCAAAAATGTTATTACTATTAGGAACAATAACTTCAGAAGGCTCAGATATGGCTGGTTCCCATGCCCATTCAATGTTGGTTTTCTTTTTGTCTATATTTTGATTCATGCACTTGAACATGAAAACCAGTCTACTGGTTTTCATGTTCCTAAGCGATTCTGTAAATATAAGATTGTACCAAACCAAAAGAAGCCCTTTTAATTCCTGCTATAAATGCCACTGCAATATGTAACTGTTCACACAATTCTAAAAAAGTATTCTTGTTGGCCAGTCTGAGTCCAATACAGGAACCCATTTCCACCACTTTATTGGTAGAATAAGCCTAAAATAATCCCCAAAAAAGTACTGTGGAAATGGGCTTACTTTGATATAAGAGACATACAAATGGAACAGCAGAACTGTTAATATTGTTTAACTACTCAAAAGCCTCCCCCCTTTTTGAGTAGTTGTTAAATGTCGTTACAAAATTCGGTAATGTTTGCTAGATAATGAATTGGCCCAAGTGCCATATTTTTTTCCTCGTTTTTTTCTTTCAAAGAAACTTTTTCTTATTGAAAATAGCTGTCCAATTCTAATTTATGCCACACCTCTACACACACAGAAATTGTTGTATAGTCTATTTGAACTGTATCAAGACCTATGGCTTTTGAGTCTACGTGAGTAATTAGATCAGTAGCATTTAATGCAATCTGGGCATCATGAGAATTTTTATAAGGTCACTTTCGATAACATCCTTATGGCCCTGGCCACAAACAATATAATTGTTTGTGCCCTGGCATAACTGAACCAAGATTCCGCTATTGTCTAAAAATTACTTAAGTGCATTGTTGCTCGTGCGCCACCCATCGATACAGTTATTACCATGTAGTACAGAGAACAGATCTAGGAAGGGGTCCTGGGTCTGTTGTGCAGAGGCATATTGAGGAGTTTTCTAATATTTGGAATGGTGGAAAACATTTTTAATTTATTAAATTAAATTATCGAATATATCGGATATATATCAAGCTATAAATATCATGATATATGTCACTTGATATATAACCTCCGAACCCTGGTAAATACTAGGTATACTGGCATCAAATATATATGACCATGGCTATGACTAAAGTTATCTTTGTTTAAATAATTTGTTTTTGTACGTTTTCAGAATTCCAGAGCCCTTATATTAGATTTTTTTTGAAGACGTTTTCTTTTTATTTTTTCAGCGTTTTTGTTCTTACCTACACCTAATACATAACTAGAATTTAATTATTACCATAAATAGGTTTTTGCTAAAAAAACACACCAAACCTGAACCGCTGTACCTCAGAAACCGCAAAAGGTACTTTCACCAAATTGGCAGTGAAAATTGATAAAAGCGTTTTTATTTTTTTTAGAACGCCGATTATTTAATTTTAAATATTTAATTTAAGTGTTTGAAGTAAAGTTTCATTTTTTGTATCACATTATCCCCGTACTCCCGGGTGACTCTCGTCCCTTTTATTTTTATTTTGGGATTTTTAATTTTGCTGCATCAAAAATTACTCGAAAAATTACAAATA
>MU186025.1:41541-99084 GCA_016904865.1 Pissodes strobi | reverse complement strand
ATTCCGTATAGTCCATTGTATTGGTTGATCAAGCGTGACTAGTGGGATTCCAGGATTGGTTCCTTTGGTTCCGCTTGATTAAGCAAACATTTAGTATAAAAGCGAGTTAGGTACAGTTTTAAATTTAGTTTTAATCATCTCCTGATGATGCTAACATGGTTAGCGAAACGCGCGTCGAGTGCAATAATTCTGTTTCGGTATTGTGGATAAAACTCCGTTTTAGTAATTATGTTTAGATCAAAATTATTTTGAATTTAACGATAAGATTTACACTTGTATCGAAGGTTTAATAATGGGTAATCCACTTAGTCCTATTTTAGCTGAAATCTTTATGGATAATTTAGAAAAATCAATTCATGAACACCATCTTGCTTATATTGGTATAGATACGTGTATGACATTTTAGTTTGTTTTAATGGGACGTCAAGACAATTAGACATTTTCTTACAATTCATTAACACATTACATCCCAATATTAAATTTATAGTAGAATTGGAACAGGAACACTCTATTAATTTTTTAGACCTCAAAATTTCAAATGTAAAAAATAAACATACCTTTGACATCTACCGCAAACCATCTTATACGGATATAATTATTCACAACTCATCTAACCATCCGTACAGTCAAAAAATGGCAGCATTTAATAGTTTTATACATAGACTAAATAACATTCCTTTGTCTGAAGATAATTACAATAAAGCGATTAATATAATCAAACAAATTGCTGTGAATAATGGTTATAAGGCTAACATGGTTGATACTTTAATTAAAAATTACGATATCAAAAAAGCTTTAGAATTGGTGTACCCAAAAGTTAATAATAATGAACTTAACAATTACCAAATTTTAACACACACAGGACAGTTAACACAAAAAATATCACAGTATATAAAAAATAAAAATATGAATGCCAAAATTGCCTTTAAAACCAACAATAAAATTTAAGTTCATTAAAAATAACAAATCCCCTACACCTAAAAGTAAGAAAAATGGTGTCTATAAATTAAATTGTGGTTCCTGTTCCAAAGTATATATTGGTCAAACTGGTAGACCTTTTGAAAAGAGAATTAAAGAACACCAGTCTTGTTTCATTAATGGCAAGGATACTTCTAACTATGCTTGTCATTTAATTAATGAAAACCACATTTTCAATAATGATTTCAATGTTTTACATATTGAAAATAAAGGTAAAAAATTAAATCTGTTAGAAATTATGGAAATCAATAAATATAAAAAATTGAATATATTACTTAGCAAACAAACTGATTTTGGGTTTTCTCTCAAGGGCGCCTGGGTCAAGATTATTTTTTGTAATTTCCCTGCAACAGCGGAACTATATAATTTTAGCATATTTTAGTGTAACTATTCACATTTGAAAAAGACGTTACCGTCGAAACACGTGTCATGTTTAAATAAAGTTAGTGGAAATCTTTAAGTGGTTTACTTATTTAAGTGGTTCTTAGTTATGGATCTCCATCAAGTAAAGGCTAATTCGATTAAATTCCTAATAACAATCAGTTATCGACAAGGAATCACTGTAGAGACCTTCCAGACGAATCTGAAGTTCAAATTACACTTTCATGAAATAGTGTAACGGAATATATGTTATCAAATATTAGTCTATTCGGTTCCATTAATTCTACCTATTTATCAATGATTTTCAATGTTTAGTATATTGATAGGCAGTGCCATCTGTTCGGAAACGGGCTTATCTCGTGTAGTAGGTAATTGAAGAACGTAGAGTGTTGTTCAATGCCTGTAATCTACAACAGATTGCTACATTTAGCGTATGTTGAATGTTTCTTTAGTTTGACGCCGGGTTTCTTACAACGGTTGTCACGTGTACCAAATTGCCCAATCCAAAGCCATTGAATTTAAATAGGTAGAACGTACAAATTTTGAAAGGAAGGTCATATCATCTTGTATGCAGACGTTGGCACGGTAAGTGGTATTAATTTTTTGATCTGAAAATATTTTGTTCATCCTGCATATTTTTCAATAGTCTTTGCATATTTTAAATACAGAATTGATAATTGTTTTTGATTCGTTTAATCATATTTCACTAAAGTAAAGAATTTAGCATTTTTATATTGCACTTTCGAGTGTTTGACGATTTCAACAATATTAATTTTTTATGGTGACCTTTAGGTTTGAATACCGTTTTTTGGTGGATAATTGCGAATCTTATCGGTCAAATTCGTGTAATTTGAAAATGATTTAATCCAAATATATAGAGAACGTAATTATTTCATCGTTTAGTGGTCATACATATGATTTTACATATTTTCATTTGAATTGAACAGTATTACCTGGAAGGTTCTCAAAGCGAATTTTATATGTTCCTGTAAAAGGTAGTTATTGAATTTGAGTAGAATTTCGCTGAATTTTCCTTAGTAGTATTGTTGGTCATAGTTTTTCAGGCTTATTTGATTAATCTTTCAGTTGATTTGTAACATCAAACTATAATTATTATCACTTATCGTGTCACGTTTGATCAATGATGTACCGGCATTGATTTGCATATGAAAGAGGTTTAAGCACATGTGTGTAAATTTACCTGGTTTATTTTTCTTTATCGTTTACCTAAATTCCTATCTCAAAGCGAGATAGTGATTATCTTATCTCTATCTTTAATTAATAGAGACGTAATTTAGGTTAAATTATTGTTTATGTATCAAGGGCCATATTTTTAAATTAAGTAAAGAAATTACTTATCTGGAGTCATTAGACTTGTTTTAAGAGAGGTTATACCTCGTTTTTTCTATTTTTTATAAAAAAGTATTTTCTATTTGAAGTTGCCGAGAGCCACTGTTTGGACAAGCTTCCTAATTATCTTTTAAACTTTTAATTTCAATCATAATTTCTTTTGAATTTCATATCTCAAAGTAAAGAAGAGAGATATCTTGAATAACAGTAATTATTTATAGTGTTATTTAATCATAGTTATTTACAATTTTGCTGAAATGGTAATTTAAGTTCTGATTATATCTACTGTAACCAGTAAATTTTCAAGTTTTCAACCTCCTAGGTCAAACTGAGGTCCACAGGATATTCCCCTGAATAATTAGTTAATAAGCAGTATTAGTTGGTCTAAGACCTATATATTCTTGTTTTCATGTAACGATATTGGTGAGAGCGTCTGGCGCAACGAAGATATCACTTACAGCTTTGCCATGCAAACAAGTAGGAGTCCCAACTAGGATTATCTGTAAGACCTGCACACGCCTATAGCGGGTGAGCTTAGGCACAGGCAGTAGAGGTTTCCAGTGGAGATTCTAACCAATCGCATGGTTTCAAATAGCTGAACGAAGTTATCGTATGGTTACAGATAATTGAAGGAAATAGGTAATCTTTCTCAAAAGGAAGATCGTCTGCTTAGACCAAACTTGTTATAATAATAAAATTTGTTCATTGTTCACATTACTAGTCAATTTAGTCAAGTTTAAACTTCATTAACTATATTATAAGTTGTATTTACAACCGATTATATGAATTTCAACTTTTTTAAAAAGAAAACCTCATCATTGATAATTGTAAATTAGTTGTTAAATTAATATATTGTTTTAAAAATATATATCTTCTTTGATTTTACTACAGGACTGGGCTTTATGAAACGTGAATTATTTTTATCTTTGTAAATTCTAGTTATTGTTATCTAAATATTCTATATTTTCTGTTTGCATCGTCTCTAAGAGCTTGGCGCCCACAATCACATATATAATACAGTTAACGGGAGAACCGTTAAATCGAATCCACCCCTATTCTCATTTAAATTAAATTAAATAAATTAATTATCCTCACTAATTGGTGATAACATATGTACATTTCAAGATGTCTACATTACCAAAAACAGAGTATATAGTACTATCCTTAGATACCACCACATGACAAAACAAACACGAAGGAATGCAAGATAGAAAACTACCAAAACACAATTCAAGTTAAATTTGAAATAAAAACGAGTAATAAATCCTAAGTTGCAGCTGAACCACGCCATTTACGACCCTTAACCATTACATCAAAAAAGACAATCGAAAATTGATAGAAAAATTTGAAAATATCGGAAATAAATCACTTTTCAAAAGTCAATCAGTATTTTTTAAGATACAGTGAAAAAGTTTTCGATATTTATAAATTGCTGGATACTGCATTAGAAAAATGAAGATTCAGAAAAATGCACTATTATGCAAAAATGTAATAATGCTATGTAAAATTTCTATTAGATTATCCTTTCTATTTTAATATTTTAAGAACATGCTCATTATAGGTACTCGATTGTATCTAAGCAAATAATATTATACACATAATATGTATATGTGTAAAGTTTATATAATATAGTACCTGTATATGGCGGTGAGTTAAGCTCGTAGATTCGCTTAAAGGCGGCGTTTGTACATGGTAGATCTGGCTGGGTGAAAAGAAATTTCCCTCATTCCCGGACATTTGTAGCGATGCTAAAGTTCTGATGTTCTGCTGACGATACGACGATTCTGAAACAAATAAATTATTGAATAAGCGCGGGCAATATTAAGGGCAAATATGTTGGCGAGAGCAAGAATCAAAGTTCTGCATGGCGAATTGCAGTGCGTTTTTTTTATCTATCCATAGTCTGGTCGCTCGACAATAAATTCCGGGGAAAACCATATACCTAAATTTTAATACCTGGATATTAATGTATGTATATTTGTATTAGTATTTTATCCGCTAATAAGAGTAATCTGGTGTGTCTGTGTGAGCTTTATTTTTACGAATATGGTGCGTGCCCAAAATTAGTTGTCGGGATCAAGAAAAACAATAAATTCCGGGTAGTGGAAGGCTTGGATGCTATTTCGAGAAAATGTATAAAACTTGGCAGAAGAGCTAGTGAAGGGGCGACAAAGAAATGTAACTATGTTTAGAGTATCCGTATAGTAAATGGGCCTAAAGTTGCCCATCTAGAGTTGTAGAATGCAAAACTGGTCGACATCAAGAATGTAATGTGGCAGTGAGAGATTTACTAAGTCGGTTGCAGATATTGATACGGCCGCAATCTACAAGTAATTTGAGGATTTGTGTTTTAAATGAATGAATTTACAATAATTAGGTAGTTCAGTTTCTTGTGAAAAAAAGTATAACATTTGTATTGAATTATTTATCATTAAGAAGGTAAGGTAATTATAACTAATGTTTCCAACTAAACCTACATTGATATTTCCTGTCAAAAATAGAAAAGTTAGGTGCTATTTTCTTCCATCCCAATTGTCTTTTTTATTAAAATGATCAACGTACCTTAGAAGAATAGATATATTTCTAGCTAAATTTGATTTGTGTAAATAAACCTCTGATATCCTTACCGCCTCATCTCATCAGTAGCGAACAGCTTGCAATCGCGTACAGTAGCGACTAAATGAAAATTACATTCAATAGAAACCCTTTAAAAGAGTGGAGTCTACTTTACTCAAATATGTCCTGCATAATCCTATATATTATATGGCGGATAAAATTCAGACAAATTATTTAAAATTTTGTACAACTCACCATTCGCAGTGGCAGTTCCCACCGTCGAGTTCATGGTACCAGAACGGGACCGAAATTCAGTGGTGTTTTGACAGGTCTCGTGCGGACATCTGTCGGTGATGTCCAAACTGAATCGCTCACATTCTACTATAACATCGTGAACCCCCATTTCTTTCCATCTATAATCCAAGATAAATGTAAACACACGGCAACATTTAAAGTTAATAACTACAATTGCAACTATATTAAATCCTGAATAAGCTAGCGACGTGTGACGATGACGTCAAGATGAGTGATGAACACTAAACCTAAATAGTTTTCCATCAGAATCAGAACCCGACGTGCTTAACAACTTATAGAAATACCTCCGAAACTGGACACAAAAAAGGTAAATATATGTTTTGCAGATAGTATGTGGAAGCCAGCAAAAACAACTGAATCCTCATAGAATGATGGATTTCTGGGTCATATAAGATTCTACAAATAGCCTGGGTATGCTATTCTCACCATGTCCTTGAATGTAAAGCTGAGAATTGTAAAAATACTGATTTCTATCATCGAGTAGATAGAGTGTAAGTTCTGCCATAGATACGTCATTTAAATTCGCGAGATTGTTGCTAAAGATTAAGGTGTTAATTAGCAGCTTCTATAGTTCCATATTGCTGCTCAAATATAACTTGAATTCATTCGCTCATAAAAGCTGTCTCTGAATCGCCTAGATATGATAGAGTAACTTAAAAAGTTTCATAAATTAATTAAGTTCTATATAGGTACATCTAGTGACTTGAATATGCTTCCAGAACACATCTGGCTAGAATGACATCGCTTTGAAGCTGTCTCTTGCGCCTTCTGAGAGTTCTATGATATCTTTCTCCACGCTGAACAATGCTTCTTTTTATAATGGTTTGTTCCTACCTTTTGGGAAACTTTTTAAGGAAAGTGATACGAATTATAGACCAATATACTTGCTTCTCAATATGGCCATCATAGCTGAAAAGCTGTATAAGAAAAGGATGAGATCGTTTGTGCAGAGACATTGCGATCTAAACAATGATTTGCGGACGTCGAAGAACATTAAAGATGAAATTTTAAAGTTTTGACAAAATATATTGTAATAGATTTGAAAGTCCCTGTATATTTATTTTACCTTAATCCCTTATATTGTTCTACCTTGTTTAGTATTTTAACATATTCATTATCGTCTATTATTTGTCAACTTTTGTATGTGTATTTCTTGCTAATTAAAGCCTTATATCAAAAGGTCTATAAGTTACTACAATTTAATTAGCAAGTATACGGATAAATTCCTAAAGCCAAACAGATTCGACGCTGATCCAAACTCTTCCAAATCGCAGGCAGAATGGACCCACTGGAAGACAACCTTTAATAACTTTATATCTACTGTTGAGAAAACTTAAAACTTTTGATAAATCATGTAAGTCATAACAACTATGAATATATCGCCGAATGTTTGACATACTCAGATGCAATTAAAACTCTTCATACAATTTTTGTCAAACCTAGAAATGAAATATTTGCTAGACACTGTCTCACTTCTAGAAAGCAACAACCTGGTGAAACGATAGATCAGTACATACAAATCCTGAAACAACTAAGGACTGCAATTTTTTAGCTGTCACGGCCGATGAAAACCGAAATGACTACATAAGAGACTCATTTATTAGTGGATTAAGTTCCTGCCATATTAGACGTCTATTCGAAAATCACTCTTTAAAACTGCAGGACACCGTAAACCAAGCTTTGTCCTTGTAGTCAGCCCAAAAGCATACAGACGCCTACACTATGTCTTCAAATTTTGTCAATTCAGTACAATCAACAAGTAAACACACCATAGAAGAACATGAAGCTCACTTTACTGCTGCAGCCACAAAAGTATATAGGTGTTATTTCTGTGGAAGTAATAAAAGGCACCTGCGCAATTTGTGACCTGCAAGGAATGCGCTGTGCAGCGACACTTTTCAAAGGTATGTCAAAGTGAAAGCAAATTAAGAGCATTCTCAGCTTCACTCATTCCATCTTCAAAAATTCTCGCTGCAGCTCCAGAAAGTTTAGCTAGGAGTGTCATCAAAGTCAACATTAATGGCTTTACTGCTGATGCTTTAGTTGATACAGGTAGTTCAGGAACTTATATTTATAAAAGATTCTTATTAGTGATGCGACAATCGAATATTACCAACCGAATATTCCCATAAATTCTGTAATTTACAGTAATATTCGCTCACCCTCAAAGGAATATTCGTTTTTGGGTAACATATTACGGTTATATTACCGAGAACATTCCCGGTAATATTACGAATACATTCGCGATAACTTCTGTGTAAAATCTATGTATTGTAAGTTGGTGTCCACGGTCACAAAACTTAGTTAACCAACCGGGACGCTTTTCTGTTCTTGATTTTTGCTCGAGGCCTGGCCAGCCAGCGAAAATAGAATTGAAGAAGAAGAAGCGTATGTGGTAGTGAACATAAAGTGATGGGCATAACCGAATGATTTGGATAACCGGATTATTTGTATTCAAATAACATTAATAATCGAATGATTATTTAAATAATCATTCGAATAAATTCAGGTTAGTGATCGCAGCCGGTTAGGAAGGAGGTTCAGCGGCATCGTATTCGTAACTCGTAACTGTAATTGTCTTATTAAGTATGGCTTAATAAATAACAATAGAATACAACACAGTTAAACTCTTGTATAAGAGGAAAAAAATCTTTCAGAGAATCAACTGGTGCTAAAACTACTGAACCCAAACCGGAAAGTACCCGGTGATGTTTTTTCTAGTGATGTACTTATAATGCTTCTTATATAGGATGCATTTTTGAAATAGCTGATTTGAACCGAAAAAAAATCACTGAAAAGAATTTAACAGATCAGAACGTTTAATAAAACAGTATTTTTAGGCAAAAATGGTGGTAATCCTTCCTTTGTCTTTTAAAATAAAATAAATGAGGTGGAAATTGTCTCAAAACCTCCTGCACGGCAGTGGAAAATCTCGAACCATGCTTTTTTCTTAATTTTTGACTAATCCTGTGTATTAATCAAGTAATGGTTTAGACAGTGCTTACACTCTATGTGAGAAACCTGCAAGAGGTCCCAAATTTTTGCCCGAATATCGTGCGGGTACTGCAGGTAGAAGAAATTTCGTCGAAAATTATGGAGAATAGAATATTGCTGAATGGTCGATTGTCTTGTTTACGAACGAGTCAAGATTTTGCTTTAAAATAGTGTATTGAAGAAGAAGTGTGTGGAGAAGGACTGGTGAATGGTTTAATAAGAATTTAATAAAAGAATTCAAAAGTTTTAACGCTGCTTCAGTTGGTGTGGAGAGATATTTCAATGAATGGAAAAACACCTCGTGATGTTATTCCGGTGAGGTAGTCGATAACAGCCCAAACCTACATTGATATTTCACTCCAGATGTATTACCTCATGCAGAGTTAGCATGTTATGTTATTTAGGTTAAAATTGTTTTCACATCATATATATTATATAATAAATTAATACAAAATAATTCATTTTGGGCTCAATTTTAAATATAGGCCAATTGCTAAAAAATCTCGAAGATTCTCACACAAAGATGCAAAATTTATTTTAAGTGAAATTAAAACCCTTCTCTTGAATGGAATTATAGGAGAAAGTAACTCACCATAGCGTGCACAAGTTTTGATAACGAAAAATTAAAACCATAAAAAGAGGATGGTGGTCGACTACTCACAAACTATTAACAAATTCACGCATTTAGATGCGTATCCTCTTCCAAATATTGAAGACATAGCTAAATTCGAGATTTTTAGTACCATAGATCTTCATACCATTAAGTCCGATGAAGACGAAAAACTTTACACCGCTTTTGAAGTCGAAGGTAAGTTGTACCAGTTTAAAAGAATACCTTTTGGCGTGACTAATGGGGTCGCTTGTTTTCAACGTGTGATTGATTATATCATAAAATCTGAGGATCTTAAAGGAATATATGCCTATTTGGATGACATAACCGTTTGTGGATGGAATCAACATGAACACGACAAAAATGTTCAAACTTTCTTATCCATAGTAAAGAAATATAATCTTACTATTAACGAAAGGAAGAGCTCGTATTCTATGAAATCCATTAAGCTTCTTGGGTATCTAATTGAAGACAAACTATTAAAACCAGACCCCGACAGACTTGAACCTTTGCTAAAACTTCCACTTCCTACTGACACATCCTCATTAAGAAGAGCGGCTGGTATTATTCAAAATGGATCCCATCTTTTTCTGAAAAAAATCACCGACTAGTTTCCTGTAAAATATTCCCTTTGCCCGAACCCGTAATTGAAGACTTCGAGAGGCTTAAAAGTGATATTGCCAGATCTGCTGTTGCGTCCATGGAAGATAGTATTCCATTTGTCGTCGAAACTGATGCATCTGACCATTCTATTGCTGCTTCTTTAAGCCAAGATGAGAGACCTGTAGCGTTTTTCTCCAGAACGTTAAGTCAAAGTGAAAGAGGCCATTCATCCGTCGAAAAAGAAGCGTATGCTATAGTCAAATTCCTCAAAAAGTGGCGTCATTTTTTAATTGGACATCATTTTCAACTTATCACTGACCAAAAATCTGTTTCGTTTATGTTTAATGCAAGGCATAGCACAAAATCAAAAATGAAATGATTCTTAGATGGCGTTTGGAGCTTTCTTGTTATAGTTACGATATACGAGTTTGTAGAACCAGCAGAGATTACGATTTACATCAAGCATTATGTCATCCTGGGGTCACGAGAATAATACATTGGATCCGATCTAAAAATATGGCGTTTTCAGTGAAGATGTGACGTTAATGACTGCATCTTGCCCAATCTGTGCTGAAGCCAAGCCAAAGTTTGTTAATGGAACTCTTATAAAAGCAACTTCTCCTTTTGAAAGAATAAGTCTAGATCTTAAAGGCCCACTTCCCTCTTTTTCTCGTTTTCCTTTTGCCTATCCTTGCCCCGATATGTCGGCAAATACAGTAATACTGTGTTTAAATAATTTGTTGTCTATATTTGGGATGCCCAAATATGTTCATTCTGATCAAGGATCATCATTTATGTCCTATGAATTAAAATCATTTTTATATTCTAGAGGGATAGCCTCCAGTAGATCTACACGGTATAATCCTCAAGGAAATGGGCAAACTGAACGATTTAATGGTATAATTTGGCAAACTATTTCTCTTGCTTTGAAATCAAGAGATCTAAAAATACAACAATGGGAAGAAGTGCTAGAAGTCGCTCTTCATTCAATTCGTTCTCTATTATTGTGCACCGCTACTAATTCTACTCCTCATGAACGCATGTTTCTTCATGCAAGAAAATCTCCAAATGGGACAGCTATTCCATCTTCGCTTACAACACCGGGAAACAAGACCTTTATGGAAAAGAATGTTCGGAATTCAAAGTACGAACCTCTCGTTCAAGAAGTAGACTTGGTAGATGCAAGCGCCAAGTATGCCTTGGTTCGACAGTCAGATGGTCGAGAAGTAACCGTTTCCTTAAAGCACTCAGCTCCCCATAGAGATAAAACTCTATTAAAAAAATCGACCTGGAGAAACTCTAGTATCTGAAGCCTCAGACATTTCCAAACTTCCATTATTTGAACATGCGGACCCTGCTCCACTACCTCAATTACATTCGGATGAAGAACCATCCAACTCCGAACTTTCATGCGACTCCAAGGTACTTATTGATTATGTAGTCAATAATGATCAAGAGAGTCCGCATCCAAAGCTTGAAGAACAAAAGGCAGATAAAATAAATCCTAGTAGATTAAGAAGACCCCTAGGTACTTAGAAGATTACGTTCAAAAATGAAGCTGGGGAGAATGTAATAGATTCGATAGTCCCTGTATATTTATTTTACCTTAATCCCTTATATTCTTCTACCTTGTTTAGTATTTTAACATAGTCAATGTCATCTATTAGTTGTCAACGTATGTGTATTTCTTGGTAAATCAAAGAAATCATCCATATTTCTCTAAGATACTGACTTTGTTTAAGTAGAATAAAACACAAAAACAAATCTCCAAATCTACAGTATCTTTATGTCAAAAAATTGTTGATTTAGGTTACATGTTTCGCTTTAAGAGCATCATCAGACCGGGTCACAACCAACACAAACACTAGTGTTTATGTATTTATTTACACTTTACAAATACCATATGCATGGTTTTTTATATGTAAAGGAACAAGAAAAATGACAAAAAGAAAACCTTAGACTAAAGGAACAAAAGGTTACCAGTTCACGACAAGCATATAAAAACAGAGGGACATTTACGCCCATGAACAGGCATGCATTAGCATGCCTGCAGAGTCTAGCAAAAACCTTGGAATCTTACTGATGGATGTATTGAACATATCGAGGCTTACATCAGCCGCGCATAAAGCGTTGGGAAAATGTCATTCACACCAATATAAAACAATTCCGTATTTAAAATTCTTACATTTCCTTTAGGGACTCTAAAATTGATAAAATTAACAATATCACAGTTTTCGTGTTTTAGAATATTCCATATTAAATATAAAAATATTGTTGCCACCGAAACAAATTTAAAAAACTGTTGCCTGATGATTTGCGGGAAATATGCACGAATAGCCAACATTAGCTCAAAATATGATGAGCCTTTCAATTAAAACCAACCACTTAATTCATACAATCCCGAAATGTCCGCAGGACTTTATAATGAAGATAGACTGTTACAAGAAGGGAAACATATTTCCTTGTTTACATCCAATAATAAATAGGTACTTTATGTCCGCAGTTAAATAGCTCACTAGCAACTTGGATTAAATTATGAAATAATTGAGTCTTTTTCGCTGGCGATGAGTAGTTAGGTAAAATCAATAAACAACTGAGCTTGACACTTTGGAAATATTCTGCAACATAGAGTATTCTTTACATATTCAAAATATTTAATCCTACTAGAATTACAGAAATTTTATATGATATACTATATACTTGCACATTGTGCAAATATTCTAGTATTGACACATTAAAAATATAATATTTTAGCCAATTCTTGTCCGATTGAGCTAATTTTGTTTAGGTGCTTCAAGTGAAAAGTTTTTATGGAAACCGTGTAAAAACACATTTAAAAAATATTACTAAACGATCATATTAAAGATTTCAAACTTTCTAACCTTTCTGTGGTAGTCTCGTTCTCTTTAGAAGTCGTCACCAGGGACGGGTGCATTTTGACAGTATCCATCATTGGCTAAAACAGAAATAACACAGTAGTTGAATATTTAGTGATAAACTTTTTAGAGCCTTAACAAGTTTAAAAGGAAGAAAATGTTAAATGCTATAGAAGCCAAAGTCTATGAGCATTTAGTATATTGTCACCTGAAATTCAGGTTAATGAAATCAATAAATATAATATTATTTTAATTTTAAATAACTAAGCATGCTTATTAATTATATAACAAGAAAACATATTATTTTTTTGGTGGTAAATGCCTTTTATGCCACTTGTTTTTTTTTATAGTTTCAGTTTCAGTCCTATCAAAATTTCAAACTTTTTGTAGTGTGCCGAGTGCTATATTTACATATTTAACATTTTCATTTTTAGATTTGAAACCAGGGCCTTTGTGCCAATTTACACCCTGAGACCTAAACTGAAACGGTTCTATCTATTACAAATTTAAATGGACAATCATCATCAATCATCAAACACAACAATATACCTACTAAACATTACATTTATTTTTTTTTAGAGTTTCTCGAAGGATTACTCATTTCTGAAAATAATGTTTTATTCGACAAATATGTTGCCAAAATAAAACTTACCTTGATGGTATGGCAAAATACAGGATTGTTTCGGTCCCTGAAGTGAGTCCTCAAGTACGCCAAAAAATTGCAAGGGTACATGCCATAGAGTCTCAAAAATAGGGCATAAAGGGCCACTTGAAGATGGATCATTTGGTCTTCTACTAACTTGCCAGGTACATGAGAATTCCATGCTGCCAACCGTCTAATATATTCACAATCGGTTTTATTTCTATCGTTTTCATGTAATTTATTCCTAATTACTTCATTATAAGAGATATAAACCCAAGCGTCGTAGCTTGGGTTTTGACTAATTATTACGATTTACTAATTTTTTTCAAATGTCTAATATTAATATAACTGCTATAATTTGCATAAAGAAATTACCATAGCTACACGAATCCTGCGAAGTTTATTCCTTATGAGAAAACTGCCTAATTGTCCATTTTATAAAAAAAATCAGCCCTCTGCTTTATGAGAAAATTATATAATTTTTTTAATATAAACTTGAGGTATCTTGAACAGGGCGGCAAAAAGTCTAAACATTCAGAATTGCCCAAAGAAGGAGGAACCCTTGATTTTCATCACAGAGCAAAATGTAATAAGAAAATGTTGTTTAAAATTATAATTTGTGCTCAGAAGTTGAAATATCGAGAGTTCTCGATGGTTGCATGAACACTTTAATAAACGCTAACTGAACTTAAGGAAATCTCTAAAAAATCGTTTATCGTTAATTCTAGGCTTGAAAACAAAAATATTTTGACACTTTTGTCATTTTGAATTATGAAGGTTTTCGAACATGACAGTGCCAGCGTTTGTTATAAACCACACATATTTTTAACATTAGAATAGAATATAATTGAAGTTGGCGCTGGTACCCGCCTCTGCCACTGCAACCTATGCAGGTTTATTGTAGGCGTATTAGTACTTCCTACTATGTGACAGCATTTTATTTATTATTATACCAGATCTTTATTATATTTCATTTTACAATAATGTCCTACTTAGTAGATAATAAACGATTACTATACATAGTTTGACACGTTTCGCTCCGGCCTTCAGAGAAGCGCCGCCAAGCCGCACAAACCTACGCACGGAACATCCCTCTAGTCGAGGGGGGCTGTTGAAAGGCCCTTAAATCTACTTTTTGTGACCAATCAGAATATGTAATGTTCCCTGGGATCAGATCCCATCAACATAGCTATCAGTGTGTCGCATAATGCTTGTAGATGGTAAAATAGATTTCAGGTGTTGCGTTTTGTTGAGTATTATTTTAATTGTGGAGAAAATACAATTTAAAAACTCCACTTCCCGTTTTGTAATACACTCACTCATTCACTCTCTATCATTCACACCTATTTACATAATGTATAATATGTACAATATATACAGAGAATAGGAGTTGCTTATAGCAAATCCCCGGTGAGGGTGGAATTATGTCCGGGCATAAGGGCATTGTGGTCCATAATTCACTTGCAGGGTGCAAGGAACGCAGGAGCCGTTGCGTGCGTTGAATGACTGCAACTTGAGCCGGTTGCCAGCGTTGTATATGGTGCGGTCATTGCTCGTCGAGTATATCTAGCTGGCTCCTCCCACCTGTACTTTGTGGGTGGAGTCAGCCAGACTAACCCAAGCAGCTCGATTTTGCCATTTCCTCAGGCGCACTTCTGTGCTCCTGATACCTGACTATTGTTTAGGGCTATTTTGCCCTCAGAGGGGGGGTTTTTCTTCCCTCAGAACAATTTGTATGATCAAAAGTTACTATTTCTAACTATTTACAGGATCCTATTTTCTATTAATTCTAATATATACATTTTTACACCAGTATTTCTGGCGGAAATGGTTTACAGTAATTTGTGTTGCTTATCAGGGAGGCCTAGGCTCTAGAAAGTATAGTGTGGTATTTCTATGTATTGGTCCATGGGAAGGACGTCGTTCCTGGTTAAAACGTGCGTCGGCCAGTCGTGCTGTTTCCGGCGAGCCATGTATCCCAGGTCGTAGAACCTGCACGCTAGACGGTCGATATGCTCCCTGACATACTCGATGCCCGCCCAGTCGTGCAGGTCCCGGATTCGGGTGTACATACTCGCCGAAAAGACAGCCCTCAAGTGTTTATTTTGCAGGACTTGTACTGCATTTAAGTGTCCCTCTGCCACGGAGCACCATACAGGAGCTCCGTATAGGAGGGTTGGCCTGGTTATTGCCTTATAAAGGATTAGCTTGTTTCCCGGGCTAAGGACCGACCCACGTCTAATCCACGTTCCCAGTTTCTTATAAATGATTGCATTTTTGCTTTTGATGTAGTCGATGTGCTTTCTGAACCTAAGCCCCCTATCAAGCAATTCCCAGATATTTAACTCCATCCTTGGGTGCAATTTCAGTATCGTGGATAATTATCGGTTGCACAATTTGAGGGGTTTTCTTCCTAGTGAATATGCCGAGCTCAGTTTTTCCTGCATTTAACCTTATCTTCCATTTGTCATAGCACTGGAGTATCACCTCCATATACCGGCTCAAGTTGTCAACAGCGGACTGCGCGTGAGGGGCGCCAGTGTACAGGATAGTATCGTCAGCGTAAAACGCTGCTGACGCGTTCGGGTAAGACGGGAAGTCGGATATGTAATAATTAAAAAGTTGCGGGGAGAGCACTGTTCCCTGCGGGACGCCGCATTGGATTGGCCTCATGGTCAAAGTGGCATTACCCACTTTCACCGAGAAGAAGCGTCCGGCAAGGTATGACCCAACCAGCGCTGCTAAATAGAGTGGATACTCAAACTCTACATAGAGTTTGTATAGCAGGCCGGCGTGCCACACCCTGTCAAACGCCCTCTCAATATCGAGCAACAGCAGGGCGGTGCAATGCCTCCTATTGAAACTATCATAGATTGCCTGAACGACTTTCGCAGCCAACATGCACGTGCTATGTCTGCTGCGAAAGCCGAACTGCTCCCTCGGGAGAATATCTAGCTTCTCGGCTGCCCCACTGAGTCTCGATATCAAGAGCTTCTCGGCTACTTTTCCCAGTGTACTCAACAGGGATATCGGCCTGTATGATGTAGTCAATGTCGGGTCCTTGCCCGGTTTCGGGAACAGCACAATCCTCGCAACCTTCCAGGAGGGGGGGAAGTACTGCAAGCGAATTATGGCATTCACAATATGCATTAAATGTATAACGGTCTTTTTCGGGAGGTTTTTGAGGAGTAGGTAGGGAATGTTATCAATTCCCGGAGCCTTGTTCTTCGGTAGGCGGCTCAGGACTTTAGACAACTCACTGGGAGTTACTTTCAACTTTTGCAACACCGTCGGTGGGATCGGGCAAGTTCGATCGCCGAATAAGTGGATTCGCTCCGTGATTTCCCTGTGCAATGGCAGGGAATCCGGGACTTGCCTATGGATCTCCTCAAGGGAGTCCGCAAATGCCTCAGCCTTCCCCTGGTCGTCCAGGATGTCACGACCACGGTGCTTAAGCACCGGGAATTGAGGTGGGGCATTGCGGACTCGCCTTGCAAGCTTCCATAGGGACCCATCCTCCGTGCCTAGTTCGTTCACGAAGTTCATCCACTTTTTACTTCTAAATTCGCTTATATGAAGTTTAATTTGATCCGTAATGGCGTTGACTCGACGCCTTTCTTCCGGGTTCCTAGTCCTTTGCCACCTACGTCGTAACCGATTCCGGAAATTAATAAGATTAAGGATATTATCAGGGAGAGTTTCCACGTATGGCCTCCTCCTGATAACCGGACATGAAGCGTCTCTGACGCGCTGGATATTGGTAGTTAAAGTGTCAACTTCATTTACCAGCTCCTGGACAGTTTCAATCTGTCGAGGGATGACCGTGGCTTCATTTAACCTTTCCCGGTACATCCTCCAGTCAGCATTGGTATACGCGACCGAATTCACGACGGCTTCCGGCCGCCCGCCGAACCTTAATGCCGGTAGGCTTATACTGACTGGAAGATGATCCGAGTTTAGGTCGTTTGTCACATTGAGCGCGCCTAGTCCAGCCATCCCCCGAGAGATCGCTATGTCCAGGTAGGAGGGCCTGAAGTTTCCAGCGGGATAATGCGTGGGAGCGTTCGGGCGATGATATCGGATGTCCAGATTGTTTTCAATAATAGCCTTTAGTATTCTGCCACGCGGCTCCGTTCTAGCGTCGCCGAAGTGTACATGATGTATATTAAAATCGCCAATTAACAACGATTTGCGACCAGGTCTTAAAAAAGCTAAGAAATCTTGTTCGGTTAGGCGTCGATGCGGTGAAGCGTATCCCCCCCAATACATAAGCCGCCGTCAAGCTCGAGCGCCACATGTTCAATGGCAGTATTTAGGTTAGTAGTAGTAAACTCTCTATTGGCCTTTTTCGTGAGAAATTCAGCCAGAAAAGACCTCTATCCGGCTTAGTAAGAGCTGGGGCGACCCATCCCAGATTAGTTACACCTGATGGATAGAGATACTATTTTTAGGGCACCCAGTATGTCGAGTATGTACCCCCGGGGCTCCGACTTGTACATGCACGGCTTTGATTTACGGTTCGAACACCACCGGCTGGACATTCACACACATTTAAATCTTGTACATGCACGCCGCTTATAAACGACGGTCTTATGTATTAGACAGGCCACACCTCTTTTCCGCTCGCCCTGCCCATCCGAGCGTTCAATATAGTAACCTCGTATTTTAAGTTTGAAATCATGGTCGAGAAGCGTCTCGTTTAAGAGAACAATCTGGGGACGGCATTTATACAAATAATTGCGGAATTCGCCAAGCTTATGCCTGATTCCGTTACAGTTCCATGTAGTAACAATGAACATTTATACATTTTATTTACATGTGACATTATTAATACAACTATATGTTACATTTTTTAAATTCCGTTGTAAAGAATTTAATTGAGGTTTGCATCAATAACTGTTTGTCACCATTGCATGCCCTCAACATGGAGACATACTCGTCTAGAGCGAAAAATAGCTCTTCTAGATTAATGAGGGAGTTAAGCTCGTTAATTACGTTTGAAATTTGCGATACACTGAAAGCTATATTATTGGTATTACTATTCGATTGGCCACTTACAGTTTTATGCTGGATTTGCGTGCTTGCGGGTTGCGCGACTGGCTTTGCTTCTCCGAGTGCGGGGAAGTCTCTATCAAGGTTTCTTCTTCCGTCCGGGGCTGCTTGGGGTTGTCTGCCTTGGTCAGCTACACTTCTTTTTCTACCCCGGCCTCCGTCTTCGCCAACTTGCCTTTGCCAGGCCGGCGTGGCAGGCAAGGGTGCAGCTTTGTATTGCTTCTTCGTCGGTTGTTTCGTCTGCGTGCTTTTAACTTGGTTTAGTTTATATATATACACAGGGCAATCTTGGCTGATTGCCCTGTGTTTTCTCCCGCAGTTGGCACATTTTGAGGGTCTTTCGGGGTTGCAGGCAGTTATTTCGTGCCCGCCAGCGCACCGGCTGCATTTAACTGCCTTTTTGCAGTGAGTGGCGGAGTGCCCGTGGGTCTGGCACCTTTTACACTGCATTATTATTTTACCGTTTTTCCTGTATTCCCAGGATACGGTTTTGACTACTTGCTGTAGTTTTTCAGTGTCATGCTTACATCGAAAACGACCAGGTATAGTGGGTCCCTGGTCTTTTTCATTAAGTAAATTGTCTTGATGTCTATGTTGTAAGCATCTGAGAGTTCGTGCTTTATTTCTTCCAGGGGGATGTCCCCATCCAACCCTCGCAGGACGTATGCTCTTGTCTTTGACTGTCGATCGGCGTATGTGTGATATTCACGGTCATTATCGTCAAACGTCTTCATTAGTATTTGCCAGTCCCTCTGGCTCTCAGTGTAAATGATTGTCGTGTTACGGATGTACTTAATACTGTATTTGGCGATTCTCAAGTTTTTGAAATCTTCTGTCAAGGCCTTATGGCTGTCAACTCTTCCCTGAAGAACAATCGGGGGTGGTGGCGGGGGTGGTTTGGCCGCTGGCGGCGCTTTCGGTTTCGGCTTACTTCTCACCTGTGCTGCTTTCCTAATAGTTTGCTTCGTGCTATGTACAGTACTTGATGTGTCACTTAGAGCATCGTCGTCCAGGTCACTCAATATTTCGAAATTGTTCCTTAGGGGAATGGGGGGAGGGCCACCCATATCTAAATTGACTTTTCTCACATTACTTTTGAATTGTAGTGTCCTGTAAGGGCACTTTGAATTGTCCTTCACTTACTTTGTGTTAGTATTCACTGCGAAAACTCTCTTCGTCATCCGCTGGTTTTTGTGCGTTTTCTTGTAACGTTTTTTGTTCCATTCTTTGCGTGTTGTTTACGACAACACCATCCTCTGTATCCATGATATCTATAATCTCGGGTGGCGAGTCTTGACTCAGCCTTTTTCTCTTAGGCTTATTTTCCCTGCCGGTATCAATCCTTGCTTTAATTTCGGGTTTGCTTTTGGGGAAAAAGGTCCCGTGTATGTCTTTCAGGTGCACCAGAGCTTGTTTTAGGGACTTGTTTATGATATTTCCCGGCTTAATGACCGATGTGAGTGACGGGACTCTCTCAGCACATTCATTGCATTTATCTTTATTAGACTGAAGGCATTGCCTTGCTTTCTTGACCTGAGTTAAGAAAGTCTCTGATAGTTGACCTTCTCGAAAGTCTGCGGATTTGAGAGAGATATTGCTGTCTCCATCAGACTCTCCCATTTCCCGGATATTAACCGGGGCTCCGTCCCCGATAATTAAAGATGTGTACTATGTACACCGTTAAAGTTAAACGTGTATTCACACAATCAATCTATAAACCGTTTCCGTTACACGAATTTGGTAAGTCGCTTGATCCTTGTAGCCTGCGATCAAAACAGGTCTCGTCGCTAGAACGGCTAGAACGAGAATTATGTGACAGCAGGTCATGTGCTAAAGCGTAGTAGCAAAACTGAATATCATAGCCATCTTGTGGGGTTTTAAACTATACGCGAATTATGTGTTGAAGTCCAGGAGGAATTTTTAAGCATTTGATTATGAATTCATACTGCGCTGCAACACAGGAGGAATTAGATATCTTCGCGATGCAATCAATTTGCAGCAAGAGCCCTCGTGGTCGAGAGGTCTAGATGGTTAGGTCTCAAATCGGCGGCTTTCGCCGGCCCGGGTTCAAACCCCGTTGCTTTTTTTAATTTTTTTTTAAGGTTAAGTTTCTAAACAGTTTTTTTTATTTTGGGTATGTCTTGGGTTAGTTTGTGTCAGCACCCGGTTAGTTTCCGTTTCTATTTTTTTTCTTGATTTTGGGCATGTCTTGGGTTAATTTGGGTTAGTACCTGGTTTCTTTCCTTTTCTTGAGCCCCCGTAGCGAACGAAGCGAGCGGACAGCATGCGAAAAGTGAATATGTCTTGGGTTAGTTTGGGTTAGCACCTGGTTAGTTTCTTTTTCTATTTTTTCTTGATTTTGGGTATGTTTTGGGTTAGCACCTGGTTAGTTTCCTTTTCTTGCGCCCCAGTAGCGAGCGAAGCGAGCGGAGGGCCATGCGAAAAGTGAAATATTTTGCTTTCCTGTATTTCAACACATTGGAGTGTTGCAGCGCAGTATGAATTCATAATACTCGTTCATAAATCCCTACGTGATTTTTGTGCTGGCGCACGGTAGGATTTCTAATCTATCTTGACAAAAATAGTTCATTTAATTCCTCCTGTATTTTAACACATTGGAGTGTTGCTGCGCGGTATGAATTCATAATACGCTTATTGTAGCACTCCGAACATCCAGATAAAATAAAAGGAGGCGCTATCACCGTTTGATTAATACGACAGAAGACGGTATCGGTAGGCCTGGCTAAGTGTAGGAACAATATGGCTACTTTATCAGCGACGAACTAAGCAGATTTTTTTATAATTTTTTTTATTCTTGTTTTGAATTATTTCAATTTAAAATGTCACAAACGCAAAAATCGAGATGACCTAACTGAAAACCTTCGTTACTTAGTTAACAAGCTAATACAAAAGTTATGCATAATAATATGGTTATCCTAATTAAGCGTTTACCATTAGCAACTGTTTCATTATTAAAGGTACAAAGATGCTTAAATTATAGAAAAAGTAGTGTGAAACACGTAAGAAATTCGTTTTTCATATTTGTATAACTTTATGCCACCAAACTGTCCCACTCCTGTGAAAAGTACTATTTTCAGCACTCGTTACACATTTTGCAGGCTGATTTAAGAGGGCAACTATAAAAAAAGCAAATCAAAATTTATAAAACCTTATTTATTTATTGACCTTTAAATAATACATTCTTGTTACTTTGATGTCTTATACTGGTTTCTTTACTTTGCTTACATTTACCTAAATAAATTGTTCTAATATGTAAATACCTTTCAATGACACTTTTGATCAACAAAATTCTGTGTGTCAAATACAGACTGGTCGAAACTGTGTGTAACTAAATTAAAAAAAGTATTTGAAAACACAAAATTCGTTAAAAAAAAGCATTAAATAAGATCAAGAGATGCCCCCAAGACCCAAAATAGCAATTTCGCGTTTCAAAAATACAAGCCACCATGATGATTTACTCAAAACTAGCAAAAAAATATCACAAAAATCTTTTAAAAAACACAATCTAAGCGGATAGAAACCTCTCTCTCGATGCGATGACAGAAGTGTAGTAACAACATGGCGGAAGTGAACATACGTCGGTCACGTAGAATAAAAATTTAGCAATTGCTTTTTCTTGAAAATTCCTAGCAAACGCTTAAGTTGTAAATGAATAAAATGTTTAGCAATTACTTGACCTTGTAGCAATTGCTTTAAATCAAAGGAAAAGCCAAAAGTAAAAGGTTTTGCTTAAAAATGTTAAGCATTTCCTTAATATAATATGAATAAACATGGCAATTGATTTTGCTATATAAGCAATTGCTGGTAAATTTTCAAGCATGCACTAAACCATCCTTACATTAGCTTAGATTAGTTTGGTTGTGGTATTGGTCCGGTTTTCATCCTAAAATGGCAGTTTTTGAATCGGTAAGTAAAATTTTACAAAGTACGCAAGGAATGCATAGAAGAAGATTGTAAAAAATTGCATGGCTTTGATAATGAAAATGTGCAATGGCTTGCAAACTATTTCCTGGAAGAAAGTGGTGGTAGAGCTTTAATCGGCTTTAGAAAAAATTAAAAAATTTCTTCGTGTCGTGGCGGACCCAAGTTTTCAAAATGCAGTTGGTGAAGAAATTGGTGTTCATCAAACCAGTCTCTCCAAAACATATACATACGTTATGAATAAAATTGCGAATAAGGCAAAAATATGGATGAAATTTCCCAAAACTGATGTCGAACTTATTGAGCTAAAAATCTGTGGTCCCAAAAATATCGATTTTCAAATGCTATTGGGGTCACTGACTGCACCAACATCAGAAGTTCTATGTATTGACGAATTCGGTGACGAATATGTCAATAGGAAGGTATTTGTCAGTTTAAACGTTCAAGCAACTTGCAACGTACAAGATATGTCTACAAGTATAGACTGTCAGCGGCCAGGATCCGTGCATGACAGCAGAATTTTTAAAAACTCCAATGTTTATGACTGTTTAAGAAATGCTGTGGAAAACTGTTTGTTATTAGGAGACGATGGTTATCCCATAGCTCCCTGGCTTATAACACCGTGGAGAATTCCAGAGACACCTGCTCGGCAGCATTATAATAATATTTTTTGTCAAGAACGTGCCATAATTGAAATGTGCTTTGGACAATTAAATGCTAGATTTCCTATTTTGTAGTATAAAGTTCATAGCAAATTGGAAAAAATTGCTCCAATTGTCATCTGTTGTGTTGTCTTCAACAATTGCTTTTAGCAATCGCTTAATTTGCTTAATTGCAATTGCTTAATTTTTATTCATAAGGCTCAATGTCGCCTCCTTTATATTTTATCTCGATGACTCCGAACCATGCTTAGAGGACCTCAACCAATCTAGTCTTCCTAAGCAGACTCCACAAATGGAGTACCGGCTCCTCCTTGTACCTTGCAGGTCCTGGTTTGGTCACTCCTACCCTTGCATACCTGAGCCTGCAGCGAGCCTCACACTCGCACCACACGTGTTTTGTAGTTTCCTCCTCCTCTTGACAGAACCTGCAACGGTTATTATGTGCTAGGCCGATCTTTTCCCTGTATGTGTTCATTCTACAGTGCCCCGTCAGCTGACCCACTAATATTCTTATCGTCTTGAGACTCCTCTTAAGTAGATTTGCCGTGAATTTTGGGGAGCCGTGTCTTATGAACTGTTTGGCCTGTAGTTGCCCCGGTGTTTGTAACCACCAGTTTAGAGATTGTTTATCTATCAAGATTTTAACTGCTGTTTTGAAGACTCTTCCTGCTATCCCGCAGTAGGGCTCAGATTCCTACGTAACCTTACTTGCGCCCCGTTTTGCAAGTTTGTCGGCTTCTTCGTTGCCTTGATAGCTTTCATGTCCCGGGACCCACGCAATCGTGAGCTTATTGTTACGATCGACCTCTTCAAGGGCACTTATACAGTCTTTAACTAGTCTAGATCTGACCTTGTGTGCACTAACTGCTTTAAGGCGGCCTGACTGTCGGAGTATATGACAACCCTCTCTTTTCTAACGTTGAATTGCCGCGACCTCTGCTTGGAACACTGTGGCTTGACTGCCCACGTTTATGGAGATATTTGACCTTGGTCCGTGGACCCCGGCGCCCACCACTTGACTGGTCTTCGAGCCGTCGGTATACCATGCTTGGTCTGCTTTTATAGGAGCCCCCCCCCCCCTCCCATTCTTCTCTGCCAATAATTGCTACTGAGAAGGATCTATCAAACCCATAGAAGGGAGTTCAGAATCAGAATCAGAAACATTTATTTTTCATATTTGAACATTGTATGTACCTATTAGCTAGACATTATTTATTTACGCTACATGTTCTCGTGCCGCGTGTTTCAATCGCACTCCATTTGCGCAACGCGCACACGCACTAAACACCGTACGGCTTATGAACTGGTGTCGGCCCTTATAATGTCTTGCTAGTAAGCAGTAAGATCGGCTTTTTATAATTATTTGGGAAATTCCTTCAATTAATTTGCATTAACGTTAACCCAAAGGCTGTATTGCTCTGCTAGAATGAGTTTGAATGGTGTCTCAAGCTTTGAATGTTTGCAGGAAAAATATAACTAAAAAACCTGCATTATCATTTACACGGTACAGACGCCACAACATATAACAAAAAATATATACAATATATACATCTATGTACAATCGGATGACACTGAATGTCAGTTGAAGGAATATATACATGTCTGTACACACTTATATATAAATATGTACAATTAGTGCCTTGAAGATAGATATAATATATAATTGTGCGCCCAGAACACGTAGATTTTGCTTGGAGGGGACAGCACGCGCGGCGACGTGTCTGCGGTGAGAGTGATGTGGTCCTATCCACGGCGTCTGTCTCGTCTTGCTATTCGGTTTTAATTTCTTCGCTAAGTCGATCGAAAATATTGGATCTGATAAAAAATCTCCGCTTAGTGTGACAATATTTACGAGTGTGTTGTATCGTTTGTTTTCAGGTTATGCATGGCGGTACAACGTCTTATGCGTTAGTACCGTTTCAGGGTAAATATTACGTTTCTACGAAGATATGTTCGTGTTGAAGTAATGTCTGTCTTGTACGTTGTGTGTTTTGCTGTATTTGGTGGTCTAAGTTCTTGGTAGAAGAGGTCCGTGTGTTTGTATAACGGTCCGTACTTAAGTCTGTGCTGTGGATTGTATCGTATGTCCGCGATACCTGCGGTCGTTTCTGACTTCCTGATACCATACTCATAGAATTTGCATGAGATCCTATAAATATGTTGATCTATGAAGTCAGTGTTGGCCATGTTATGTAATTCGGTTATCCGAACTCGGTCCAACAGTGTCAGTGAATAAGCAGCCCGCAGGTATCTGTTTTGTATTGTATGTATGTGTCTCATGTGTGATTTAGCTACTGAGCACCAAACTGGTGCCCCGTATACTAAAGTCGGTCCTATTATCGATTTGTATATCGTCAGTTTGTTTGTCGGGCTTAAATAAGATCTCGCTTTGATAAGCGGATTTAAGCTATTCCGTGTCATTATGTCTTTTGTTCTGATCGCCGCAACGTGCTTGGCAAATAGGAGTTTGCGGTCAAAGACTATCCCTAGGTATTTAACGGGGTCTATAGGGCTAACGGCCGTGTTGCCTACCATGATTGGCGTCATGTCTATATGGCGCTTATGCGTCAAGATATCCAGTTCAGTCTTTGCCGCGTTTAGGGTGATCTTCCAGTCCCTATAATAGGGAACAAGAAGTTTTCTTTTTGCTACCTGCACATCTGATGACTGTGAATAGATCACCGTGTCATCAGCGTACAGGGCAAAAGAGGTTGCAGGATGAGACGGGAAGTCAGCTATATAATGACTGAATAATTGCGGTGACAAAACTGTTCCCTGAGGCACGCCAGACATAATGTGTCTTGGCGTTGAAGTATCGCTGTGAATACGAACTGAAAAGGAGCGATCCGCAAGGTACGACACAATGAGGGATGCTATATGTAGTGGCATGCCGTAAGAAGCAAAAAGCTTGTATATAAGCCCATTGTGCCATACCCTGTCGAATGCTTTCTCTATGTCGAGAAGTAACAATGCCGTTGCTTTGCTTTCATTAAAGCCATTGAGCGTTTCTTGTGCGATTTTAGCTGCGAGCAAAGACGTACTATGACCGCAGCGAAAACCGAACTGCTCAGGGGGCAAAATCCGTAGACTTTCAACAACTTTTCAGTTACTTTTCCTAGCGTGTCAAGGAGTGAAATCGGGCGATATGAGGATGTCAGCCTCGCATCCTTGCCCGGTTTAAGAAACATAATTATCACCGCTTTCTTCCAGGAAAGCGGAAAGTGTTGTAAGCGTAAAATTGCATTTATGATGTGCATTAAATGGATGACGGCTTTATTCGGCATATTATTTAAGAGAATGTACGGAATGCCGTCGGGACCTGGGGTTTTGTTTCCGGGTAGGCTAGCAAGTACTCTCTTGATTTCACGAGGTGTGACAAGGAGTTTTTCTAGAACATCCGGGGCGATCGGGTACTTTGTGGCTTTGAAGCGCTCCACAATTTTATCTACATATTCATCGAATGGCGTGGTATTAGGTGTCTCGCTGAAGACGCCCCTTAGGTAATCCGCGAAGGCCTCCGCTTTCCCGATATTGTCAGTTATGACATCACCTCGATGTTGAATTTCGGGGAATACTGCGGCGCCTCCGCGGACTCGCCTAGCGAGTTTCCACAGCGAGCCATCTTTTCTGCTTATGGTATTAACATAAGCCATCCACTGTCCATTCCTGTATGTATGATTTGCACTTTGATCGCCTCAGTTAGCTCATTAACAAGAAGCCGGTCATTGGCTACCCTAAAGTGTTGCCATCTACGCCGGATACGATTTCGGAGAGTGATTAGGTCTAGGATGTGGTCTGGGAGTGTGTAAACAAACGGCCGCTTGTTGACTATAGGACATATTGCGTCTCTGACGCGCTGAATGTTTGTGACTAGAGCATGCACCTCGCTCTCAAGTTCCGGGATAGAGTCAATTTGTCTCGGAATAACTGTTGCTTGGCTGAGTCTCGCTCGGTACTCCCTCCAATCGAGATCACGGAAAGAGTAGATGATTTCCTGAACCTCCGCAAGTCTAGATGCAGACTAATCTTGATTGGGAGATGGTCCGAGTTTAACTCATTCAACTCGATTAGTGCTGAAGCACTAATCATTCCTCGAGTAATGGCTATATCCAGGAACGATGGATTGGAAAAAGCATCATGGACGTGTGTAGGATTGGGAGTTTGATGATACGATATGTCTATGTTTTGTTCCACTAACCTGTAAAGCAAGCGTCCACTCCTGTTGGAAGTACCACGCCAATTAGCGTGTGTTGCGTTGATATCTCCCAACAGGAGCGTCTTCTTGCCAGCAGGTAGCAAAGCAAGAACATCTTCTTCCTGGAGGCGGAGACCCGGGGGAGAGTATGCACCGACTAACCGCAGGCCGCCGTCTAGCTCGAGAGCTACGTGTTCAATGACGGTCCTCAGGCCAAGGCCCTGCTTATAACGGACCGACCTACTAATCAGACAGGCCACGCCTCCTCCGAGTCGATCTGGCCTATCAAATCTCAGTACATGTCGATCGTAAAATTTTAACGTGAATTGTGCGTTTATTTTTGTTTCTAACAAAAATATTTTATATGAAAGCTCGGATTATCATAAATTAAACTTTTGAATTCAGCGAGTTTTGAGCGGATGCCGTTACAGTTCCAACAAAGAACGTTAATAGGCATCTTATCAATTATATATTATACGTGTCGAGCTCTTCGGAAAAGAACTGCATTGAGGCCTGCAGTATCTCAAATTTGTTCCCCCGACATGCTTCTAATAAATTAGCATAATCGTTAAGAGCTCGTGTTAGTTCTGAGAAGTTTACTAGACTATTAACCTTGTTTACAGCTAGTTGCATGCTATTGATGTTACTTATTAGATTGTTTGGATCTAATTGTTGCGATTTAGAGGGTAGTTGAGGGTTACTTATTTTATTACTGACATTATTTGCATTTTGACCGATATTACTGTGACTAACCTGTTTATTTGTCGCATTTTGTGGTGGTTCTCGCCTACGTAGTTGCAGGAATTGCTGATCATACTATCTCGCAGTCTCATTCAAGTTAGTATTCTTATCTGCTTGCCACGCTTGGTCTGCTTTTATAGGAGCCCCCCCCCCCCATTCTTCTCTGCCAACAATTGCTACTGAGAAGGATTTATCAAACCCATAGAAGGGGGTTATTTCGTCTGATGGCATTTCGAAACGATACTTGATCTGCTCGTTGTCATCTAGTTTCCAGCTTATGGTCTTTTCCCATTCAATGATGGGCTTATTGGCTTGCTTGAGCCGGCATTGTACCATTCTTATGCTCCCCTGTATGATGATATGTAATGGAGGTAGATTTAGCAGGACTTCCAATGCTGCAGTTGGGGGGTTGTTCTCATCGCCTCCGAGGCGCAGACATGCCAGCCTTTGTACGCCTGCTAGTTGCCTGTAGGCGTGGCCTTTATGCCCCAGGATATAGAGTCATAGGTTAGCATGGGCCTTATCACCATTTTGTATAACCAGAGATTCAATTCGGGGCTCAGCCCCCAGTTTCTTCCGCAAAGTCACCTGCATCAGCCGAATGCAATTCTTGCTTTCTGAGTGACCTTGCTAAGATGTGGTCCCCAAGTCCTACCTTGGGCAAAAGTGACACCTAGGTATTTGACTTCCTTGGAAAAGGGAATTATTATCCCGCTGACCATTGGATTTTTCAGATGCTTTAATGCTATTTTCTTTGTGAATGGGACTATTGTGGTTTTCAGCGGATTAACTGACGAATCCTCCTCTTCACACCATTTGCTTACTATGTTCAAGGCCTTTGGTGCTCTTGTTGACTGCTACGACTAAGTCGTCTGCGTAGCATAGGCAGATGTATCGTTCATTTTGCATCTTGTCTAGTACACTATCTACCAGAATGGCCCACAGTAGTGGTGATAGGACCCCTCCTTGGGGCACCCCTCCCCACCCGCGCCGTAACCGTATCCGCACCTATGGTGCCAGTTATTGTCCTAGATGGTTGGGGGGATTTCTTTGTTTGAGTGCCTTAACCAGCGATGTGGCTGGAACGTTGTCGAAAGCACCCTCTATGTCCAGAAAGGTGGCTAGTGTAGAACTCCTTTTATTTATTGAATTGAACTCCAGGTCACTATAGAGTTCTGTATTAATTATAGCAAGGAATATACAAGATAGTAACGCGACATAATGTATACCCTTATAATCTACCTACGCATATCAATGCGTCACTCCGTCTCCTCTCTGGGTTGATGTAGGTTCGTAGTATAAATATAATGTTACATTAACAATACTGATTCAGCAAGGTTATCTCGGCCTTGTCACCCGCGGCGAGTATCTCGTTCATCACTGTTAAACAATAATATTACGTGTAGTAATTTAAATAACGTTCGTCTAGACCCCGAAATATTCGGGTTGCTGTCATGATCTAATTTATGAAATACCGAGTGTTTTTCTGATACTATACACTAGTGCCACTCCCTTATCGTCTGTTGCCTTCATCAGGAGTCTATTTAGGTCGACCAGGGCCAAATCTGTAAACTTTCCTGGTTGGTAAGCATATTGACGCTCGTTAAGGGGTTTTGTTGAGAGAATGCTGTCGCGGATATACCGTTTGACTAGTTTTTCCAGTGTTTTAAGCAGGAATGAAGTTAGACTTACTGGTCTGTATGACTTTGGCGTTTGATTAGGTGTCCCAGAAAAATTAATTTGCGGAGTGGTGCCCTCACAGAACAGTCACTGGTGGCGTGATGAAAACCTAATTTTTTGATCGAATGTCGAGACCAATATAATTTTAGCACCAATGGTTGGTGTGGCCTCTTAAAGCGTATTTTTTCGCGCTAATATTACCAGTAATATTTAATTGAACTTTTTAATAAGCAAGTTGTCTAATTTATATTTCCATTAAATTTTACACAAACGCTTTGACACCAGCAGGACGGCTTTGCCATATTGCTGCAAGATTAATGCAGCTTTTCCATAGAACATTTCCACAACGATTCATAGGAACACGTTCTGAAATTTCCTGACCACCCAGGTCACCAAATTTCCCTTAGTTTTTATTAAAGCAGATGATCTACCTACACTGCGAGTTAGAAAGCGTTATGACGGAGCGTGCAGAGAAAATTACTCCAGTTATGATAGGGCCGGCAATATTCATAAAAGTTTTTTCAGCAATTTCGTTATGTTCAGTTATCGTTTATTAGAATCTCAACTTTCATCCTTTTAATACCTCTGTCTCCCAAAGCAGAACTTTCTATGAAGAGTATTTTTTCCGTAAAATTAACAATAAAAAAGTTTCCCATACGGAAAGAACTTCCCAGGACACGCTGTATATAATATAACGCCTACAGTCTATAATTTTCTTCTTATTAAATAAATATATTTAAAAAAAAGATGTGTTTCTTGTAATCTTATCCTGCCGAACGTACCAATATTCCATAATTTTTGCCGCTATTTATCTGAAATAGGCTAACTTACCGAAATATACCAAAAATATCGTCAAGATAACGTTCACCAATAGTAGAAGGAAACATGGGCAGCAGGACTATTAATACTAATAGGGCACTTATTAATGGTAAAAGCTCGGTTTCACTCTAAAAAAAAACAAACAAAATAGAAAATTTCTATTAGATCTAAATATAATTAAATCTAAATATAATTAGTTTTACAGTGACTGACAGAAAATAAACTAGTCAATGACTGAACCATACCAAATTTTGCATCAATTTTGAGGTCATGTATTTGATGGAATTTTTGAAGCGAGACAGATTTGGATAGACTATAAATGGATTAACCTCAAGTGGTCTAATGAGTAAGCTTGTATTCAACACTTCATTTCACAGTTATTCAACAAGAAGCAACTATAATAATAATTGTTATGCTTCAAAAAATATCTAATATTAAGGAACTTAACTCATTTGAGGATAAACTAAAGATACATGTGCAAGGAAAGTGATATATTAAATTAATTGTTATGGTTTATATCATATATCCAAATGTTTGTGCGCATGTGATCCATATACTGACATAAAAAGATACAGTACCATTTAATATTCAATTTTAAACTGGATTTGGATATAGCTTACATTTATTTTATTTTGTGTTAGTGAAGAAAGAACGTTATTTATATAGGATAGAATAGAATATGTAAGTGTCTATCATTTTATATAAACATTTGACTTTATATGCTTGGATGTTCCTAAGATATCGCTTTTTCGAATTCTGTCATTTAGCATTCAGGAGACAAGGTCACATCCTTTATACAAAATTATCCACAATTATTGAGAGCTATGCAAACAGAAACATTAAACAATTTGTGCAAATAAAATTAGAGCACTTCATCCTGATAGCTTTTGTGACTTGCAACTTGGAAAAACATATTCAGTCTGTTGCTGCCGCAACAATTTGGCAACAATTTGAGTCTGGCAAGAAAGGTATGTGACCCATGTTGATATGGTATTTTCATCAGGTGTTATACTTACTGTTAAAAATTTTAGAATTTCCTTGAAGAGAACGTGGTCAGGCAGTTTATGCAACCACGTCGGCTGACTTCTGGCGATGTGACCTAACAGGGTGAGAGCCTGTACGCGTATTTTCAGATCAGTTTTTGGGTTCTTTATAGAGTCGCATAGCCTAAAAAATATTGTGTTCACTATAAAAAGGGTAACAAAAGCCGTGCAAGCGCCAAATGCCTTGAAACATGTACCTAGAACTCTACTCAAGTAATCTAGTAAATAAGAAAATAGATCAACAGTTGGTCAACACAAAACTTAAACCTTAATTTCCGTTTGTGTTATTTTAAAAAATATCAAAAGATATTAGAAGGCGAGTTCTATTACCTTTTTAATTGTAATACATTACTTATTAATCTTATTAAATTATAGCAATAAAAACTCGAATGTATTGTACAAAATAAAATGCTAACAAAACATTTCAAGAACTGTTTTGTATGCTGTATTCCAGTGGACATTTATTTGACTATGGTTGCTTGTCCACCAAATAAAAAAAAATCTTATCATTTATCCAGGGTATAAATCTGGCGACCACTAGACCAGTCTAATGTTACAAAATATTATCACAAATATTTTAGTCACAACGACCTTGTCAGGTGAGCCGACACCATATGTCACATAGGATAGGCTGTAGGATCCACAAACATAGAGAGGATGGGATTGGCAGAAGAACCGCTGTACAAGTTTTGTCAGAAGGAGTAGGATACATCAGTATGCACACTGATATGCTAACATCGTAAAATCGCGCAAAGCGTCACTATGGAACTCACATCCAGGACATCTGTTTCCCTCAAACTACAACCTACAACTATTCAAGAACTGTGTCAATCAACATCTTCACACACACACCGCGCTCGTCGAGTGCCATAGGATCTCCACCATTTAGAGTGTGTGTCACTCACATAAAAAAAATTTAAGCGAGTCTGCTAGTACTTGAGACACTGATGTGTAAACATATCCTATAGCGACATCATCGACATGAAAATCTAATGCCACCTTAGGCCGCGTGACGCCTGAATATAGGCAACCACTTATTTGGAATTGGTTGCCTATATTCTGGCGTTAGAAAGAACACGTTTTACACTAACGGTTACAGACAGCTTGCAAAACAAATTCCCGTCAGAGATACCGCCTGACGTGCGTTCTTTAATGTTTACATTTGCAACGTCTGCATTAGAATGTCCAATATTACACTTCACGCATAGCCCTTCGCTCGCTACAGGGGCGCAACGAACAAAAACTAACCCAAGGCATGCCCAAAATCAAGAAAAAAAACTTTTTACAAATATAACCTCAAGAAAATAAAAAAAAACACCATCGGGAATCAATCCCGGGCCGCCGAACCAGAGGTGTAGCATCTTAACTACTGAACCACCAGATCACTTGTAAGCAATTCATTGAATCGTAAAGACATAGGTAAAATAGGAGCGCAATCTAACGGGTACACCCGATGCCTTCCGACAAATCGGGAATGTATTTTGCAAGCTGTCTTTATCCGCTAGTCGTTTTACAAGGAAGCGCTGAAGTAGACTGCGCATGATTATGATGTCACATCCGGGTTTTATACTTCCGTCCATTTTCCCGAGATTTACCCTCACACCGCCGCGTAAGATGTTTACGCATCAAAACTTTGATAATACGAGGACTTGTCAAGACTAAGTTTCCGTACGGTGGGAGACGAAAAGCCAATAGCTTCCAGATATTATTATATGGAGGATCTGAAACTTACCTACGACGTTGTTGGATAAAGAACTGTAAATGGTCAAAAGGCCATTGGCCAAAAGGCAGACGTAACAGATCTGAAAAAGTCGCAGTGCAGAAGCTAATAGTCCAAAGCCCCTAAACTAGCCCAATGACATCATGCAGAGAGTATTTTTTGATTTGGGTATTCTCACAGTGCCTTCTCTCTTCTCTGTATTTGCCATCTCTTCTAATGTATGACACCGTGACCTTTTCCCAGTCGACTACAAGCATTTAGTTCCATGCGTCGCCACGACTTGCCAGTGGGGTAGCCAGAGTTAATTTTTGGGGGGCTGCTCGTGGGAGAGCAAAGGTCGTCGCACACGTCGAAATGTCTGAGAGGTTGGCAACATTGAAAATGCGCTTCTCGGAAGCCAAGTCCCAAATTCTAAAAATCTTAGCAGTCCAAATGCACCAGTCGCTGATGTGTTTGAGGTTGACAATTCCCAACTAAACTGTCGGAGTCGAAAAGCGCCGAAAGCGAGCGAAAATATTAATCTTAGTTTTAGACAGGAAGGAAAATGCTGGAAATCTGGGTCTCCAACTGCCGCACGAAGAAAGTAAGCCGATTGCAACCAAACATGAAAACCCGGAAGATGTGCCCAGCAAGGAACAAGATGGTTGGAAATTGGTTGAAAGGAAAAAAAGGAGGCGAATCCACGATGTAAGTCTGAGACCTGCCCCTATCATTGGGAACAAAGAAAATGTACAGGAGCTGCAAGCAGCAAATCTAAAAAACTACTCCTGGTTCTTTTTCTCTGGTCTGGTAACCACTACCGAACCTGACCAAATTGAATCCTATTGTTACGGCTAACCTAACAACCATCCGAACGTTTTTGTGCTACCCTATACAACTAGCCGCCGTGCCCCTCGCTTCCTTGTCTGTATGAGTCATCACCCGGCCGGCTGCGAACAGGTTCGCTGGAATTATCTCGATGGCCTCGTCGAGATCGTATAGAGTGGCTCGGAATACTTCCCGAATATTCGTGATAGATTTAAGATTATATATAAGCAGACCTAAGGCGAATGTTAGTCAGTCGGTTAGCAGTTCAGTTCAGTTAATCATTGAGTGTTGAATAGATATTAGTGGTAAAGTTATAAGACTAGTTTAGTGAGTTAAATTGTATACAGTGGTAGTGAATAAAGAGAGTATTAGTTGAAAATAGCAAAGTTGTAATTCTGTTAAGAACCCACGGGAAAAACGTAACATTTGGTGTCAGAAGTCGGATTGTGAAGGGACCGGACTTGAGAAGTATTTTTCGAGGAAAGAAGAAATACAAGTACGTCAACGAGACCGTTTGATTGGTGGATTCTGGTAAAATTTGATAGCATTCTATGGTCAATACAAGGCAACAAACGGCAGAAATGGAACAAATAAATAAAATGTTGGCCGATTTCATGGAAAATCTAAATGCTGAGAGACAATTAGAACAGGATCGGCTGCAGAAAATTTTTCAAGATCAAGAAGATAAAAAGCAAGCGGATCGGGAAGAAGATGAACGGAAAAGGCAAGCAGAACAGGACCGGCTTCAGAAAATTTTACAAGACCAGGAAGATAAAAGGCAAGCAGAACAGGACCGTCTTCAGAAAATTTTAAAAGACCAGGAAGAAAAAAGGCAAAAAGAACAGGATGACCGGCTTCAGAAAATTTTGCAAGACCAAGAAGACAAAAGACAAGCAGAGCAGGACCGGCTCCAGAAAATTTTACAAGACCAAGAAGATAAAAGACAAGCGGAACGGGAACAGGATGAACGTAGAAGGCAAGCAGAACAGGACCGGCTTCAGAAAATTTTACAAGATCAAGAAGACAGAAGGCAAGCAGAACAGGACCGGCTCCAGAAAATTTTACAAGACCAAGAAGATAAAAGGCAAATAGAACAGGACCGGCTTCAGAAAATTTTGGACGGGCAAAATGAGAAATTTGAAAAAGAAGTAGACAATATACAAAAGGAAATGAAGAATCTTCAGGCAGAAGTTACCAGACTAAAAAATCAAGGACCCACCGAGAGCAGGGTATTCGCCACAGGACAAAATATAAAACCTCCAACGTATGACGGTCAAACATCTTGGACAATGTACAAAAGACAATTTGAAGCCGCTGCTGTTGCCAACGGTTGGAATAATGAAGAAATGGCTACATCACTAGTGGTAGCGCTTCGTGGGTCTGCCCTAGAACTACTACAGACCATTCCCATCAGCCAACAAGGGAAATATGACATACTCGTAGCTGTCCTGGAGAGACGATTTGGCGACCAACATAGAAGACAACTGTATCAGGCACAAGTTAAGTCCCGACATCAGAAGCCTGGTGAAAACCTGCAAGAGTTTGAGGCAGACATTAGACGTCTCATTCAATTGGCCTACCCGGGAGCGACAGAGGAATTTCAAGAGGAACTTGCTGCCCAATATTTCGTGGATGGTATTAGAGATCCAGAAACTCAGAAAATGCTACGCCTAGCCAAATTTGATAATAGCAGCGAAGCTTTGGGTAGAGCTCTGGAAATCGAGGCGGCCTGTAACATCTCTAAGCCAGCAATCAGGGAAGTATCCATCAAGGAAGAAAATTTTGCGAACAATTGTGAACTAACTGAAATGGACGGTATTTTGAAGAAATTAACCGAAGTTCTTCAGGCCACGGGGAGATTCAGGGAGTCACTAGAAGTTAGGCCATACAACCGTAATCAGTGTTATAGATGTGGCAAGACTGGACACTTCAAAAGGGCCTGTCGAGTACAAGGATTCCAGGAGCCAATAGAAGATAGGCCACATAGCCGAAATACATCAAATCAGTGCTATAGATGTGGAAAGACTGGACATTTCAGAAGGGACTGTCGAGTACGGATATTCCGGGAGCCAACAGAAGTTAGACCATGTAATCAAAAGGCTATAAATCAGTGCTATAGATGCGGCAGGACTGGGCATTTCAAAAGGGACTGTCAAGTACAAAGATTCCGGGAGCCACTAGAAGATAGGCCACGTAACCGAAATGTTTCAAATCAGTGCTATATATGTGGCAACATTGGGCATTTTAAGAGAGACTGTCGAGTACAACTACGACCTACAGCTCCATCCAGAGACCACAGCAGTTCAAAGCCTAGTCAGGAAGAGTCGAAACAATATAACTTTAAGGCTAAGCACAGGGAAGGAAGATGGCATAGTAATACAGATGCTTTATCCAGAAGGCCATGCGAGGATAATTATAAACATCGCCAAAGAATTGACCAACGAGAAGGAATCACTCCCATTAGGCAAATCAAGTTTAAGGTTGATCAGCAGTGGACCACAGAGCAACTAAAGAAAGATCAGCTTGAGGATAATGAAATAGCACTGCTACTAAAAGCTAAGGAAGAACGTCAACTAAGACCAAGCTGGAGAGATATTTCAACTAAGGGATCTACTTTTAAATCTCTGTGGGCTCAGTGGGACTCCCTGGTAGTTGAAAATGGACTCCTTAAACGAGCCTGGGAAAGCGCCGATGGCAAAGTAGTGAAGACGCAGTTAGTGGTACCAAGGAAGAGGGTAGCGGAAGTTCTGGACGAAGTACATAATAGAAAGTTTAGTGCTCATCTCGGAGTGAACAAAATGATTGACAAGATCCGCGACAGATTTTACTGGGTCAACTACTGCCAGGATGTGAAATCATGGTGCCAGCAGTGTTCAACCTGTGCCTCAAGTCAAGGACCTCAGACAAGATCCAGTGGGAAGATGAAACAGAATGATGTGGGACTACCGTTTGAACGTCTCGCTAGTGACCGAATGAAGGCTCGATATGATCTCCAAGCTAACTCTAGGGGATTTCGGATGAACGATAAAGTCTGGTTATATAACCCGCAAAGGAAGACAGGAAGATCTCCCAAGCTAACACCAGTATGGGAAGGACCCTATACGGTCATCAAAAGAATTAACGACGTTGTGTATAGAATTCAGCGTAGCCCCAGAAGCAAACTGAAAGTTGTCCACCTCGACAGACTGAAAGCATATCACGGACATGAAGTAGCTGATCGGGACGATCAGAATTAAGAGGGAGGCAATGTTACGGCTAACCTAACAACCATCCGAACGTTTTTGTGCTACCCTATACAACTAGCCGCCGTGCCCCTCGCTTCCTTGTCTGTATGAGTCATCACCCGGCCGGCTGCGAACAGGTTCGCTGGAATTATCTCGATGGCCTCGTCGAGATCGTATAGAGTGGCTCGGAATACTTCCCGAATATTCGTGATAGATTTAAGATTATATATAAGCAGACCTAAGGCGAATGTTAGTCAGTCGGTTAGCAGTTCAGTTCAATTAATCATTGAGTGTTGAATAGATATTAGTGGTAAAGTTATAAGACTAGTTTAGTGAGTTAAATTGTATACAGTGGTAGTGAATAAAGAGAGTATTAGTTGAAAATAGCAAAGTTGTAATTCTGTTAAGAACCCACGGGAAAAACGTAACACTATGTTAAAAAATTTGGTATTCCTGAGTGTGTATGTGAAAAGCTGAAAACTAAGCAGGATATGAAATACAGTTCCTTCAAAATGGGAGTTCCTATACAATGTAGGGCAACTGCTACGGACCCTGCACTGTGGCCAACAGGTGTAAACATTAACCAGTTTTTAAACTTGAGGAAGTTAAGGTCTCAGCCGAGACAAATTCTAGAAAAGGAACATCCCGGGAGCAGCAAATAAGTATGGTACGCCTTCTTCACTATAATGTGCGATCTATAAGAAATAAAATGCATGAATTAGAAGCAGCCCTTGAGGATGCAGAAATAGACGTTGTTTGCTTAACAGAACATTATTTTGCAAAAGAAGAAATGGATTCCTTCAACCTGTCCAATTACAAAGTTGCAGGATTCTCACTCCGCGAACAATGTCATGGTGGAGGTACTGTAATATTGGTTAAAGAACACTTAGATTTTATTTCATTGGATTTTAACTCTTTTAATGTTGATAGATGTGTGGAGCTTGGTGTCGCGTCAGTAAAAAATGTGTTTTAGTCTGTATTTATAGGACGCCTGGATCCTGGAAGTAGCTTTGGCACTTTTCTGTCTGCAATCGAGGATGTCATAGGTCACATAGGTCAGGACAAACGCATTGTCCTGGCGAGTGACTTCAATGTGTTGTTCAATTCAGGGCAAAGTGAGTCAGCAGCCCTTGATGACCTACTTACCACTTATGGTTTTCCACAGATGTTTTTTGAAGCAACACGTGGGGAAGCCTGCCTCGATAATGTTTTCGTAAATTTGCATAGCAATTATTTCTCGACAAAAATAATAAATTTTAATATCTCAGACCACCTAGGCCAAATTCTGGGTTTCAGTACGGAAAATAAAAAGTTTGTATAGAAAAAAATTCATCAGGTCGATTACACATCATGGATTGCAGACATTTTACTGTTTAATAGAAAATCTTTCTTGGGAGTTTATAGCGGATGTAAACACTAATGTTGATGAAAAAGTACAAATCTTCATAAACCTATTGGCGAGAGCATATCTGCAGTCCTTTCCGGAGAAAACTGTTGTGACTAGAACTGATCAACCAAACAAGGTGAGCTGGTTTAATGATGACCTTAGAGGCATGAGGGAGTTTTTGAGCCTTTTGAATAATGTGTGCAAGCAGTATAATAGAATCAATGATTTGAAAGCATACAAAAGTTATAAAATGTGCTATTGTGGAGGCGAAGAGACTTGCTAATGATAGGGCCATAGTTTCGGCAGCTAATCCAGTAAAATGCATGTGGGGTATAATAAACAAGAAGAGGGGATGCAAGGGAAAGGATGCTGCGGATACAGAAATATCTCCAGAGGAATTTAATATATTTTTCTGAAATATATCTAAAAAGCTAATTAGGAGGATGCCCCAGGCCAATACTGACCCCATCCAGTACCTAAGCAATCTTAATATTCATACTGAGAACTTTGTTTTTATAGAAATAAGTTTTATAAATATGAGGGATATTATCAACAAACTTAAAAATAAAAAAGTTCTGATAATAAAATCAATTGTAAACTTAATTATTGCTCCCCTCACAAAACTTTTCGACATGTGTATTGGAGAGGGTACATTCCCAAAAGCCTTGAAGCAAGCACTCATTACGCCAATCTACAAAAAGGGTGATAGTGGTCTTGTCACAAATTATAGACCGATTTCTTTGCTTCCTGTGATCTGGAAAATCTTTGAGAAAGCAATGGCACAGCAGATCGTTGAATTCTTCGAAACAGAGGGACTATTTACAGATAGGCAATATGGATTTCGACAGGGGAAAAGCACCACTTTAGGGGTGCTTGACCTACTTGATGATATCATGAATTGCTTTGAGGGTCGCAAATAACTGTCGGTGCTCTTCTGTGACCTGAGCAAGGCATTTGACTGCGTCTCACACGAGCTCTTGCTGCGGAAGCTAAGGTCTTACAATTTCAGTGACAGCAGTATCAAGCTGCTGCATTCATACCTTAATGACTGCTCACAGTTAGTAAGGGTGAGGGGGTGTCAGCTGCAGAACATCCATTAGAGATTGAAGTCCCACAAGGATCCATACTGGGGCCAATTATTTTCTTAATCTTTATAAAAAATTCCCGATTTATACATTTTGCGGATGACACCACACTCACAGTTGCTGGAGTATCCCAAGGCGAAACAGACGAGAAACTGATGGAGGCAAGGCTCACGATCGAGAAGTGGTTTCTGTCTGACCGACTTTTATTGAATGCAGATAAAACACAAAGTGTGCTTTTCTCCCTTAGAAACACTAATAACAATCAAGTAACACATGCAAACTTCTTAGGGATACACATAGATACAGGGCTAACTTGGGAATATCATGTGGATACTGTATGCAAGAAACTGAGGAGTAGTGTATTTGTGCTGCGAAACCTGGTGGGGTGTGTTTCACCTGAGACACTAAAAGTAGCATACTATGCCCTATTCCACAGTAGTATGATATTATGGCATAATGACATGGGGGGGTTCGACACATGCTGCCAGTGTGTTTGGGCTACAGAGAAGAGCACTGAGGATCATGGCTGGCCTTGGTTACCAAGAGGACTGCAGTGCTGATTTTTCTGCTATGGGCATTCTCACTTTTCCCTCAAAATATATCTTGCAAAATCTGCTCTATGTAAAACAGAATGAACATATATTTAAAAGTCATGGGGATTTTCATAACTATGATATGAGGCACAAGAATGATTTGGTGACTGCTTACTGCAGACTGGGAAGGTGTCAAACTAGGCCAGAGTTCATGGCTGCAAAATTATTTAATAGGCTTCCTCTAGATATAAAAATTCTTTCCCTTAATCCATTAAAAAAAAGTTAAACATATACTCACAACAAATGTTTTTTATAGTTTGGGTGATTTTCTTAACACCATCATTTTTGATAAGAGAATTTCTTGAAACCAGATTTTTTTGGTTGGGTATATGCTGGCTGCCGGGCGCCCTATTCTTGTTCCTTAGCATTTATGTTTTAAAATAGTGTAAGTAAATTGATTTTAATACGTATTAGTGTGCTGTAAAATTTTAAATGTCCTATAAATTATTTTAATCCAAAGACCATTGTCTTATGGTGTTCAGATAGTGCTTTGTTTTATAATATTGGTCTACGCTTTGTCTTGTACTAACTTTTCTTTTGGCATGTGTAAATACTGAGATACCATCCCACGCCGGTGCCTTATTGCCTTTCATGGTGGAAAACACATCTTTAAGCTTTTAAATTGTTGTGAGTGCAACGAAAAATGAATTTGAACATGATGTCCTATTTTTTGAAAAGGTGTTAATGTTTTTTGAAAATCATTTAATTTGCTTGAGATATTTTCAGTTACGCAACAATAGAAACTGTTTAGTTCGGCAGATGATAATCTAGATTCTACATGAATATTTCCAGCTTTTCCCTGTAGTTCATTCACAATTCTCCATGCTTCCTTTTGTTTGTTACTAGAATGGCCTATTCTATTCCTGTAATAAATCTGCTTTGCTATTTTTAAAAGTACCCTATATATTCTCCTTTATCTATGAAGTATGTCTGGAATGTTGGATCATAAAGGTAGAATTTTCTGATGTAATGAAGGGCTCGCATATTTTTTTGCCGAAGTTCTTAAAACTCTAGTAATCAAATGCATCCTAATTTTACTTTTAATGTCAGCCGCAGTGAGTGCCAGCACACGTTTGCGAGAACCTATCATAATTTCGTCTTGTAAACAACCTGCCCCTCCTTCTGACTCTTTGTTTACAACGAAAAAATTCGAAGTTACCAAAGTCAATAAATTTTAAATTCTAAAGGTGTATTTTAGTAAACTTTGATAAGGAAACGCCTACTTACCTAAAATTCTTTTCTGATCTTTTCAAATGCTGAGAATATGAATTTGGTATATCATTCAACAATTTTGTATGACAATAATTGCGAAGTAATAAATAAATTACAAATATTGCCTAATAAAACAATGCAAGTTAACATCATGGGCAAATAAACAAGCATTTCCTCAAGGTGGAAAATATGGAAAATTATAGCACTAACAACGAATCGAGGTTTTACACGACTTTCGTACCACCAAAAAAAAATACTAACCTGTCAAATAAGTATTGTTGATGATGGGATTCCCGTAATGTAATAAGCACTTCCATAGATCTTACCGAGTTGGTATTCAAATAATAGTCGTATAAACCATTTATGAGCCAGGGCTCGTGTACTGAAACAAATAATAATTAATTAATTCTGAAACATACTACTAGTAACACTATTATTAATGTTTAGTTTTTTGTAAAATTAATAATATTATTTTTACCATCTTTATCTCTTTCTAGTCATGTATCTATTAGAAGTTATTATGCAGAGTGATGCTTAATGTTTGCAATATGATTATTGGACCAAGTTTTAGTCAAACAGTTCATAGTTTTAGTACATAGAATGTACCTAAGATGCTTGATTTTCGATACACAGGGTGCTAAAGTTTTAATTAGCAAAAAAAAACGAAAACAGTATTATAGGATAGGGGTTAAGCTGATTTAAATCACGATTAAAATCATGATTTAATTGAAACAATTCTTTCATTATTTTTTTAGTTAGAGCAATATAACAACATTAAATATATTCTCAAAAATAAAAAGTATATGTACATCCGTTTTCGTTATATAGCTTGAATAAAATTATTAGTTTTCCTTCTTTTTCTATACCCAGCCTGTTCCTAACATCAGAGTGTACAAAGCCAAAAGAGCTAACTATTCGTTCTACTGACGCTGAGGAAGCAGCTGCGCACAGGAACTGTTTTATTATTGGCCGCTGCTTTGCGATTTCCATTCACGAAAACATAACATGCTTAAATGGTCCAGTGTTTCCATGTAGCTGATTAATTGTTTCTAAAGCCAGATTCTTTTCTTCAGGTGTTAACTGTTATTTTTGTTTTTATGGGTTCAACTGTAGGCTATAAAATGATATGGCATGAGTGTTTGCTTATATCGACGTTGAAATAAATTGTTGTTTTTTTGCAAAGGTAATTCTACATCCTCGAAGATATGTTGTACATGTTTCCACTACTCTACAGCATCTGAGATAGTGGAATTTTTTATCTGCAAAATATCAAGAGCTACTGATATAAGTTTTAAAATGCTTAAATAATCTTGTGCTGCATGTCCCAATTTATTCAATATTTGCAACTTTTTGGTAAATGGTCGCATCAATCTCCTTTTTGTTTTCCTCATAGATTTTTAATATTATGACCCATTGAGTTACATACATCTCTAAGCAATCAGCAGGGCTATTCCATCGCCCATCACTTGGAAGTACTAATATTCAAAATATGTGCAGAATAGTCACAAGTTATAATTTTTTAAGTCCGTTTTTTCTCCCAAAGTCGCTGCATTGTCTGTCTCAAAATATTTTACTGTGCAGTGGTATTTTGATACACACGGGGACATTCATTAGATCACAAACTATTTTAGTCAAATATTCTGAACTATGAGGATTGCCCGAAGTATCAATACTTTCGTAGAGAAGGGCCTTTTATTCTTCAGTTGTTATTGTTGTACATATCTCAGGACATATTGCGGGCCATCAAGAAAGGAAAATCCTGTGACGTAGATGGAATCTATGCGGAGGTGCTTTTGACTTTACCCAATAATGCTCTCTCCTCCCTGGCAACTGCATTTAATAGCTCATGGTGTAGCGGAATATTTACTTTCGTCAGATCTCTTTTACCAACTCTATCTAAGCTATTTAAGACGTTGGTTGGTTAAGCAGAGAGTTTTAAATTACCTTGAGTCATTTAACATCATCACACCAAATCAATTTGGTTGTCAAAAGTCTAAAGGAACTTATGATGCAATTTTTAGTTTTCTGAAGAGGTTTTACTGTGGCATAAATAAGGCGAGGCAGGCAGTGGCAGCAGTTTTCTGTGATCTTTAGCCTCTGGCGGTGTGGATCACAGAATACTGTTGTCTTGCCTTATTCTGTTGATTTTTTTTCCTTTTCCCTTTCGTCTATCTATTTCTTCTCTCCACCTTCCGAGGGGTATTTCTCGGGTGTGGGCGATGTTTTCGGGGTCGTGTGGGTGGCGTTTTTGGATATGGTCTTGGTGCGGCTGGCATACGAGGTTTCCCAAGCCTCATTGGGGTACGCAATGCCAGCCACCAGCCGTTTAACATTACTTTTAGGCTGGGTACCGCCATGATCACTTCCAGAGCGTCCCTGGCTCGTCCTCGGGAGCATTCGGTCCCTCACCTGTGGGGTACTGCTCGGGAATCCGTTAGTTGTAAGTCCTTCTTGGTTAGTTTTAGTATATAGGTTATAGTTTTATTGGGTTTGGTGTTATGGGATCCATTGGTCATGGATTGGTAATTTGTTACCTTACCTTATCCTATTTTTAGGTTTTTTTTATTCATGGGGTTCTACAGATCTATGATACGGTGAAATCAGGTGAGTACTTTCATATGTAAGTTCTTTTCCTTTCTTCTTATTTCTAATATCTGTGTAGGAAGTATAGCATAGGGTTGATTATGTTTGTCGCTAAGCACATGTCACATGTCTTCTACTTCCGGACATTTTCAATTCAGTTTTTATTATTATCGTCGTCAAACTGTTTAGGAAGTTTCCCTCCTATCGTAGGAGAGGGGGAGTTGTCACAGGCCGTTTTGTCCGGCGTATATCGATACGTAAATCACCCTGGAATTTGTCACCCTTCACATGGTCCCGAACACATTCGTAGCTTAGAACGGGAAGACCCTCGAAGATATGCCGGCCGACTTGGCTTCGTCGTTCTCTTGATCGAGAAATTTAAATAAATCCGCGCTGCGAAATGATCGGATTTTCAACAAATTGAATTTACCGCGTGAAGATTAAGTCGATGGGAGAAGGCTTTGTTTCCGGCTCCGTCGCATACTGTGTTGGGTTGGTTGATGGGATTGAGCGTCGCACACATTTATTTTAATTGTCTATGAATAATTGGGAATTCTATTAATTGAAGTGGCTTAATGTGAGGATGCCTGTGCATCGAAATCCCAGGTTTTTATCGTTTAATTCCTTTGGATGAATTATTGAGGGGAACACGTGATCAACCATGCTGGAAGTTCATTAGTTGAGCGAGTTTCTTCCAAGGTGAAAATCATCGTGCGGTGCTGCTAGTAATAATATTGGTTTGAAAAATTGTTTGTATTGTTTTCAATAAGAGATTTTAATAATGGTATTCAATGTGTAATTACCTAACTGTCCTTACATTTTATTTATTGACTTGTGTAACTACTACATGTACATTAACACTAATAAAGAATTGATTGATGGCACGTTCAGTTTATTTTGCATTGTTTGAAAGCCATCTAAAATATGATATCCCGTTTTGGGGATTTAGTAACCAACACCTTCTCAGCATTCTCTTTGTTCTCCAGAAAAAGGCTGTTCACTTCATTGCTAATGTCAATCGGAGAGGCTTGCTTGCCCCATGTTCCATCTCTAAGAATTTTTACACTTACGTCTCTTTATTTTAGAAGTTTCGTCATTGATATTTAAAACGAAACATAATATCCAAGGTCCTTCTCATAAATATGTCGGAATGACTTATAATTTTATTAAAATGAACTTAACAACAGTCTAAGAAAATAAAGACGAACAACTTGAAACGAGCGAAACGAATTAACAAGCCCATTCCCCGACCAACCTTCTCATAAAAACTGCTTGATATTTCCTCTTTTCGAGCGGGACGCTGGACTTGTGACTACGTTTGCAAAATTGAAGATTATTGTGTCACTCATTTCTTTAGTTGATAAGAATTCTCGCAAACCACTGGTTGCTAAACTTACCTTTATATTAACAAAACAATAGAACTAAATAATATAATTTTACCGACAAATACAACGTCCGTCGAATATTTGATTTGCCGCTTCCCACACCAACCAGAGCATTAACACAACACTCATTGATATATGAAGGCCGTAAAATATACAAACACCTTCCTGATCAAATTATTAAAGCAGCTGCTACATTTAAACTTTTTAAAAGGTCTGTGAATGACTTATTGAGGAAGAAAGTTTACTATAATCTCAATGAATTCTATGCAGATATAGTCTCACACTTAATCATATATGTATTTCAGCCCTTGTGATGATCAACACTGTATTTAGTTCTTAGCTCAGTCTTTAGTATTATTTATATACAGTATTTAGATTATACCATGCTTTGTCAATAAAGATTCTGTATTCTTGGACAATAAAGTACTTTTTGATTGATTTGACCACCCATCAATGGACATATTCACATATTGTCCTGACAGAGAAAAACAAAATTTGCACTTGACCCGCGTTTTGCTAATATGGTTAGCCAAACGCGCGTCGAGTGTAAAAATTATGTTTAGGTGTTGTGGGAAAATTGTTGTAGTGCATTTTGCCAAAGGCACATCATTCTCTTGAAGACCACCTTTTTCATAAGAATAACTATGGCATTTAATTAATAACAAAGTTTATGAATCAATACTAAAAACAAAATTGAATCACTAGCGTCTCTTTCTGAAAATTGACTACGATTTTCCTTTGGTTGCATTATTCCTAAATGATAATTATAATAATAATTATAGAAACTTTAACACCGGGAATATCCAAAACCAAGTATTTTAGGAAATACATCTACATAAACTTTTCGAATTAAAATTGGCCCAGGAATCGTCAATTAAAATAAGTACATCAGACAAAGTAACGCCCTGTATATCACCAGTAGTAGATTTTTTTATTTTAGTTTAGACTACACAATGCCACAAAGCAACGTCTATTGCCAAGACGATTGTTGAAAAAATAGATAAATACATTTTCAATAAATAAAATAGTTTAAAAACTAATAATAGTTTCATGGTTTCTGAGAGGCCAGGCATGCTTCTCAGTTGTCAATAATTGGATGGAAGTAAAAATACAGTGTACCCTAGACCGTTTAATGAAATGAAACATATGCATGTACTTTATTGCTATTGAAAAAACAATCTAAAATTTGAATTATAAAAAAATAAATACCTTTAGAAAACTGCTCTCGAATGCTTTGTTTGAAATTCTCAACTGCTTCTTTATTTCCAGACTCGAGCTTATGGAACATGTTGTCGTGGTGATGAGACATGGTGTAAGGTGCAACAAAGCAAGAATGCCTCACACAGCTAAACAAATTAAAGAGGCAAAAAAGAAAAAATATCTTTTGTACTTTTAAAACCGTGATTGCAATGGTGTTGAAATCTGGTGGAGGTTGAATACGGACATTTTCTTTGCAGTTGAGTCAAGTATTTATCACCAGATCTGAAAAATTTTAACATACTTTAGTGACACTTCTTCCTAAAACTAGCACCATATAACTACTACATTTTTATACAAAGTAGTTATACTCAAATATATTTTCATTTTGACTACTAATAGGAGTATAGCTTATTACATGTTTAATGTTTTCGAACAAACTCCACAAAAATTGAACTTATATTTTTATTAACCTTCAAATATGTTTTTTTGCATAAGTCTCCATATGAAGAAAAACTTTTATAATTACATACACTGTAAACAGGGGGATTTAAAAATTACAAAAAGCGAACTTTTAATTTCCGATTACGCGTTGAGATACTAGATTCTACGCAAAACACTCTATAACAAAATGTTTTGAAGATCCTATAAATGTTATCCAAAAACGACACATTTTAATTTGACCATGTATCTCGACAATCATAAGAGCTTTGACGAGTGTGCTTGCAGCATCTTTCGTTTCACAACAAAGTAAAATATTGAGAAAACAGAAAACCATCTGTCTCCAATAGTAAGTGAAATACCATGTAATTACAGAGAAAATGGGACACCCAGACAGGGCACAACGGATATGATCGCTTGCTCTGCCTATTTTCCTGGGGACGCTGAAGCAAACCAGCCTCCTCCAATTAAAGTGCGGAAGTGATCGCCTATAGTCGGAGGAAAAACACTAATCTAATATTTGGAAGTAATGCATATGCGCATCACACAGTGTGTGGCAGCACGGACACCAACCAAAGAGGTGTCATTATCTAATTATTTACTAGAGGAGGGGCTGGTTGTTAATATCAGAGGCTCTGAGTCAACCTTTGTAACTGCCAATAGGCAGGAGGTATCAGATCTAACGATCACTGACAATCTCTTATCCACAAGAATCTCAGAATGGAAAGTGTCATCAGAGCCCTCATGCTCTGATCACAGATATATTCTCTTCTATCTGAGAACAGGTGAAAGACCCATCATTGAATAGAGAGAACCTAAGTGCACTGATTGGGTTGATTTTAATATTACCCTTCAGGAGCAGATGCGATCCTCCGTTGCAAAGATATCAAATCGTGAGGAAATTGAGCTGGCTTCGATGCAACCGAGGTCAGCCGTAAATATGGCTCATCACGAAAAGTGTCCACTCAAGACTAAAAGGGATAACAGGAACAACTCCCTAGACAAAGCAAAAAGTTTCGTAGACTCTGCAATCGAGCCAAAGAGATGCAAAAGGGAATTCATGGGAGCATAACAGATGCATCTACAGTGCTAGGATCCATAGAATGATCTCTAAAGAACCCGTTGAGGAGTTAAGATCGATAAAACGTCCTGACGGATCTTTTACGGAATCTAGTATAGAAACGTAAGAGCTCCTGGCTAAGACTCACTTCCCAGGATGTCGGATTCTGCATAATGATGAGCAAGAGCTTTTTCGGGACCAATCAAATCGGCCCAAAACGGGCAACTGGGCTGCCCAGTTGCTGGCCCCCAACAACATCATTACCGCATCAATAATCAAAAGTGCTATTCTAGCGAGTAATTATATTCCTAGCAGGTGGACTAAAATCAGAGTGGTGTACATCCCTAAGATAAGACCTAGAGAACACCTAATTCATGCAGATCTATAAGTTTGACCTCCTTTCTGTTGAAATGCTAGGGTGCACATTAGAACGAGTGGGCTTTGTGAGTATCCACTAAATGCTCACTAATATGCACACACACATAACACAAGTTATAGACAATAAATGAGAGTATCGCGGTGGGTGTGTTTTTAGACATTGGAGGAACATTCAATAATGCATTACCAAACTCCTTATATACAGCATTAGCTGAAACAGGGGTTCAACCACAGATAAGGAACTGGATCGGGAGTATTGCAGAGTAGCCACAACAACCTACAGGAGGAGGGCTACAGATTCAGGGCTGTTAGGTGGTGTCGCAGAGAGGAGTGTTGTTGCCCCTTCTGTGGTCTCTCCTGATGGATGGTCTGCTAGCGTTCCTCTCGCTGTGAGATGTGGAGGTGCAGGCATACGCGGAGGATCTAGTAATACATATAAGAAGCAACTCGCAAAGAGGTGCTAACCATGGTCTATGACTGGTGTGAAAGAAACTACTTTCTGTGAAGCCACACAAAACAGTTATAGTGCCATTCACATGGAGGCCAAATGGGATACGAATAGATTGACACAGGCGGTGATCAACAATCCGCAGGCAATCATCATGATACCCAACAAGCTGCAAAATGCTAATGAAGATGAAGGAACTGTGTGTTGGGTCTACCCTCAGATGTTATGCCTACCAAAACTAACTATTACCATTCCTTTGACGTAGGAGGACGTCATAGGAGTGGTAAAAGTTAGTTTTGGTAGGCATAACATCTGAAGGTAGACCCAACACACTGTTCCTTGATCTTCATTAGCATTTTGCAGCTTGCCACAATAGACCAAGAGTCACAGTGTTGGGTATCATGATGATCGCCTGCGGATTGTTGATCACCGCCTGTGTCAATCTATTCGTATCCCATCTGGCGACCTATTCCAGCACTATTTGATGGAGAGGACCAAATAGGCGAGAGATTCGGAGCATCTGAGAACAACAGACAATAGTTGGTTCACTGACGGCTCCAATATCAACGATGGTACAGGAGCCGGAATACAAATGACAAGGTAGATCTTAAGTGTTTTCCCTGGGCAAAAATGCAACCATTTTCAGGCTGAAGATAGAAATTAGGCAGTATGGAACTGCCAGGAATTACTCACCAAACCAGGTAGAGAGTATAAACTTATACTGATCTGGATACCTGGACATACAGGATATAAACGCACTAAGAGACCTCTTGTAAACCAAGCGGCTGCAATGACCTTCATACGACCAGAACCAGTAATGGGAATAGCTTACAACACAGCTAAAGAAGCCCTCTCCTGGTGGACATAACAGCAATTTGTAGACAAATGGAAAGTTTCCGGGTCTAACACATTCCCAGATGGCAGTGAATCTGCCATCAGGAATGAGAACAGGAGAACTACTTCAACTTGGCGGACAGCAGGTACAGGCTGTAGTTAGTATGTACACTGGTCATTGTCAGCTAAGAAGCCACATGAAGAAGATCAGGCTTGCCGAAGAAACGGAATGCCGCTTGTGCTTGGAGGACGAAGAAACAATAGAACATGTTTTATACCACCGTCCAGCAATGGACAGAAACAAACAAGCAGTGTTGTGAAACTCTCAAATGACACATATACAGATTTAAAAACTATCCACCCCAGAAAGCTAGTGGAGGCTCCCATTTGGGCTCACTCACATGTACAAATGCAAAAAAGGATTTCTTGCAGGCCCTTAGCTAAATCACAAAAAATATTAACCCTGTCAACGTTGCTTATCCTGGAAACCATGATCCTTATATAAAGGAACAAGAGCAGGCTCTCAGGTTTGGAGCCCAGTTACCAAACACGCTAGACCTTTGCCCTGCCGTTGCCTATTCCAAATTCCAGTTTGAGAAAGAAATCATTTATATAGGAGAGTAAGAAAATATTTAATCATTTCCCTATTGAAACGACCTCCTTAGGGTCACTTGCCGCGTTTCGGCGAGCAGTCAGGTGATACCTTATCGATAGAGCCTATTACAGAGTGCCCGAGTATTTTGTCAGTAATTGGATTTTTTTTATCTGAATCTTAATGTAAATTACTATAAATTTAATGTTATTCATCTAGATGATAGGTTAGTGGATTATCGGGGTGATTTATTTAGGTAGTTTGTTTATTTTATCTATTTTAAATAGTTTATTAACGGACCAGCCATTGTAGATTTACAAAATAAAAAACCAGATACAGAAAGAAAGATACAGACAAAGTTATTTTAGAAGAAAGAAATTCGCCAGTTTTCTCTTTAATGAGCATAACGAGTCATGGAAAAAGTCCAGCTGTACAACTGCACCAATATTATTCGCTTCACTACAAAACCTTGTTAGAGCAGATGACATACCATAGTTCGTTCTGTGAAAGGGTATATGGAAAAGAGTAAGCTGTCTTAGAGCTCTTTGTGGAACGTGTAGGGAAATTTCGCGTAACAATTCAGCACAGTTAATATGTGAGTTTAGAATTTTATATAGGGTGCATATGTCTAAGAGAAGACGTCGATTTTCCAATGAAGGCATATTTAAAAGTTTCAAAATTTCAGCGCTAACTATGTCCTCTGCCCTAATGCCAAGCTTATAACCTATCAATTTTACAAACTTTCTTTGCACACGTTCAATCCTATTAACATTTTTCTTATAGAATGGGGACCAAACAGAACAAGCGTACTCTAACACAGATCTGACATATGAACAATACAACACCCTAAAGCAATCTATATTCTTAAAGTCGCATAATGATCTTCGAATAAATCCCAGCAACTTCAAAGCCCTATTGGTAATATGCTCAATATGCGTATTAAAATTTAAATTCTTGTCAAACCATACTCCTAGATCTTTTATAGTTATGACTCTCTCTAATTCTGTATCATCAATTTTATAATTATACATTATAGTATTTATTATTTTACAAAACTGCATTACCTTACATTTACCAATATTAAGCTCCATTTCATTCATCCTACTCCACTCGCTCAAGCCATCCAAATCTTCACACAATCATCCACCGATTCAGTATCCCTATACAATTTAAAATCATCAGCATACAATAAAAACTTAGAGTTTCTAATATAATTTGAAATATCATTAATAAATAAATTAAAAAGGAGAGGTGCCAGGTGAGAGCCCTGTGGAACCCCAGATGTGACCAACACTTCCTTTGAAGAATAATTTTTGATTTTTACAATTTGCCTTCGATTATATAAATAGCTCGTAAACCATCTCAACATGTTTCCATAAATTCCATATCCTTCCAGCTTTGCTATCAATAGATTATGATTCACCTTATCGAAGGCTTTCGAGAAATCTGTGTAAATTGAGTCCACCTGATGCAAGCCTTCCAACGAAGTTTTTAGATCTTGTTCATAAACTAACAAGTTTGTAACTGTGGACTTACCTTTACTGAAGCCATGTTGAAAATCTATAAGGATATTTTGAATAGAAGATCTGATTTTAGAGTCAATAATTGATTCAAAAATTTTTGCAATTAAAGAACCTTTAGAAATAGCTCGGTAGTTACTGACTTGAGATCTATCCCCATTTTTAAAAATTGGTGTCACATAGGATAATTTCCACATATCAGGGAACTCACCTCCGGCAATAGACAAATTAAACAAAATAGACAAAATGTGCGACAAAATACAAGTACAATGTTTTAAAAATATCACTGGTATATTATCTGGACCCACACACAGGTGATCTTTTAGTTTACAAATTGCATTAAAAATATCCATTTCGGTAATATCACAGCTACCCACTTCCACACTCTTCACTATATTAACATCATAAATCTCACAGTCATCATTGCTGTAAACAGAGGAGAAATAATCTGAAAAATAGTCAGCTATAATAAATGCGTTATCAGATGACTGCGTATTATGAGACATTACTGATGGTATATCATAATTCTTGTTTTTTGTGTTGATATACTTCCAGAAATTTTTACTGTCGGCCCTAATAGAATTTTCTAGATTTTCAATATAATTCTCATAACAAATATCTGATAGCAATTTGCACTCCATTCTCAGCTCAGAGAATGCATTATAGTCGCTTCTCAGTTTGGTATGTTTAAAATTCTTGTGAGCTATCTTTTTTTTAAAGATTAATTCCTTTAATTCATTGCTGAACCAAGGACTAGAGAATTTAGGTTTTTTTGTTCTTTTTCTTGGCACAAACAAATTATAAGCCTTATAAACAATATCATAAAACATACCAACAGCAACGCCAACACTATGAGCACTTAAAAGTGCTTTCCAATTGAAACTGGCCAAAAAGTTATTTACCTCAATAAAATTAGCTGACTTAAAATCAAAATATTCATAATCAAAGTCAATTGACTGATCCGAAACCCGTGACACTGAGCACAAACCAAAAGAAAGGGCCGGATGGTAACTGTCGACGGGGAGCAGCGGATGATCCGCCATAACAACCTCAATCCCTAAGTTAGTAAAAATTAAATCTAAAAAATTTCCCATGACATTAGGAATACAATTTACCTGTTTTAGATTAAGATATGCAAAGAAATCAGACAACACTACGCCCCGAGAGGACAAATCACCAACCGCCCCAGTCCCATAGTCATCATTTATCCACCGAACATTGGGCACATTAAAGTCTCCGACAAAAACCATATTTTGACACTCCGCGCTCTCGATGATCTCTTCCACCGCAGAGCAATAACCATCATACAATTCCTCACTGGACTGTGGTGGCAAATACACTACACCAAGCAAGGTTTTACTACTACCTTTTGCCAAAGTCACAAATATGCATTCAATACTATCCACAGATGTCATAACCCGTTTAGCAACTATATTCCGGTTAACGGCAATCAGCACGCCGCCTCCCCTAGTATGGCAACTGCTTTTCTGGCTTCTATCACACCGAAAAGTTAAATAATTTTTTAGACCCAATTCACCATCTAGAATGTCATCATTTAGCCATGTTTCCGTAAATATGATTACATCATACAAATCCTTATCTATAGAAGTCGACAGCTCTCTCAGTTTCGTTCTAATGCCCCTTACATTCTGATAGTAAACCTGAAGTTGATCCATTGAGCTTACCATCGATTTCCTCCCTGGAACCTCCCTCGAAAATTTACTCCTCGCCCACTCTGCCTAAAGTTATGTTGTTGATAATAGTTGCCATCATTGCCAGAACTGGGTTGATCAGAATATGTGTGTTGAACTCTCGGTGGTAAATTTTCATTGGTGTTGGTGTAATTGTTCCCAATCCGAGCACCCCGCCTAAAATTATTATTCTGTTGCGCATTGTTATCATTACTAGCGGCATTAAATTGACCGAAATAAGTGGCATGACTTCCCTGTTCCATATTTTTATTAGTATTACGATGACTTTTAAAGTTAAATCTGCGATAGACTATATTGGCTGGCCAGAATTCCGGGCAATTGAGGGAACTATAATGATCGTTGCTTATGCCAATCTTAAAGGAGTTAGTCTTCCCGACAGTATTGAGCTGCTCAACTATGAAATCCTCATTTTTTACACCAAGCTTGTTCCTTATAAAGTTTCTAACTGAGACTTCATTAGATTTCTTTGTCACATGTCCCAGGTATATCCACATCATTCCGACTTCTCCCCTAAAGTCGTCCATCCCATCAGACCCCGAACCCTTGGTAATAATATGGTCAAATGTACTCCTTCCCATTACATGATTACCACCTGCACTTGCAGCAGTGAGCTCACCCAACCTAGAACTGTAATATGCTCCCAGGGCATCATTAACTGCATGCTTCATTTGTTGGGCTGAAATAGTAGAATTCAGCATCTGTTTATTTGGGTTGTCTGTTTCTATTGATGGATCACTCTGGAGATTTGCATTTCCAGACACCGCCCTTACCATAATTAATTGATCTTTAAATTCTTCAAGCTGTTGAGTGAGTTTGCATTGCAATACATCAAACTTTTCTGTATAAGCCTTTGTAAGATCCTTCTTTAGGGAGGTTATGGAAATTTCAAAATCATTTTTCAACTGTGTTATATGATTATGGAGATCCGATGTTGGAGTCGCATCCTTAGCAGTGGGAGTGCATTTAGCGCATGCGAAAATCATTATTCGCTTGTTAAGCTGCGTCACTTGTGCCTCAGATCTAGTTAGTCTGGAACAGCCCAGGCAGAAAGCCTCACCACAATAGTCACAAATCATCTTGAATTTAATATCCTCTGATGTCAGAGTTTTAGTACACTTTGAACATGCCATTATTGTTTTATTTTATGAAAAACCCCCGTAAACACAAATTCAAATCTCGGGAGTAAACAGCAAAAAATATTGTTTATTTTATTTTGGGTATTCTTATCTCTAACCGCCGATGTGTATGGGTTTTTATAATTCAATCCCAAATTCAGATAGAACGAATCATGAAGGAAAAAAGGCTTTATGCAACCAAGCTGCAGTGCACCAAAAACACAAATATGTACACTAGTTTCACACAACCGAGACCTTCAGAATGATACCAAACAAACTAAATTCTTAAAACAAACGATACGTAAATTTAATAAAATTCTCCTGTAGCTATTCACAACAACCTATCACGGCGAATAGTACTCCACTTTGTTTTATTAATGTATTTTGTTTTCTCCATTATTGGAACACTTTGTCAATAAGATTTTGTGTCTTTGCATATTAAAGCATTTTTTGACTTTGACTTTGAGTAGCCTAATCCTAAACAAACTAAATAAGTAAAAATTACTTCAGTAAAATTGTTAAAAGTAATGGAATATAGCTTAACAAATTCTAAGAATAAAATAAACTAAGGTTGAAATAAGTATAATACAACATTTTTAGATTTATGTTTGCCTATTTGTGATTTATAAAGTTAAACTAATCTAAAAAATAGCAATAAAACAACATAAAAATAAAAAATTTTTACAAACCCACGCATGAATCCATTCATTGCTCTCCTTTCATAGCTAGCTCTTTCATGCACAAAATGACGGATCAAAAATCTCCTCCCACAACATATTACAAAATTTTCATGAGCGGCTAAGGATCGCAGTCAACATTAACCCTGATTGGCTGTTTTCAGTCGAGAATGCAAATATGTTTTAAAGTTTTTTTTCTTGATTTTGGACATGCCTTTGGTCACTTTGGGTTAGTTTTGGTTGGTTGCGCCCCCGGAGCGAGCAAAGGGCCATATGTGAAGTGCAACATGGTAATTTTATTTATTTTCATCACCAACAATGAGGAAATTTAAAATGTTCAAGCATGGTGTGAAAATTTAGCCAATCAGTGTTAATGTTGACCGGCATCTTTAGCCGCTCGTGTAATTGTCAACAAAGCTTTTTTAGCTCATTTTTGAGTGAAAACTAAATAAGTTTTTAATTCACTGTTGTATGGTTATTTGGCTTTCTGTTTTAAAAATGATATATGAACATTTTCTAATAAGCACAGGTAATTTGTTTTATTTCAGAGATTCTCTTTCCTTTTCCTGTTGTGCTCACCACTTCAATAAATTGCCAAAAAAATCTAAGCTTGTGTACATTAAATAAACTGTATTGGCTATTTACAAAGCTTCATAAATTTCAAATTCTATATATAAATAGAGGTATCTTACTGGGTTTCTCAATACAACCCAGTTCAATAATATAAGATTTAATAAATCGGTATATCCAGTTATGCTTGTTCTCAATAAATAAACAAAGCCCTTATAATGAGGGCTTGATAGTCCTTAGGGAGCAATTTAGAATAAATTGATGTTAAGTAATATACAAAATAAACTCATGAACATTGAAGTTAACTCCCAGGACATTTGCAATTCAAATAGCATAGACAAGGTAATCCATCTAAAAATACTGAAATTAATATTTTCATCTTTGATATTTAGTTTTTTTTTTAATAATACCTTTTGTATTTAAAAGAATGTTCAATACATCATATAAAAAACTCTGCAGGTATGTTTCAAAATATAAATGAAAACCCTGTACATAAGAACAAACACACACATCAATAAGTACCAAGTTGACAGGTATATGGTTTAAATACAAATTAAGGAACAAAGTAAATGCTTTTTTACAATATCACAATACACCAAATGATATGAAATGCCTCAATGGACAAAAATAAGGAAAACACATAAAAAGCAGCGCCTAGAATATAGCACTACAAAAAAACTGACCTGCAATTAAGTAAGAAATTTTAGCTCAATTTCTTCAGCATTGCGTAAAATATTTAGTCCACTGTATAAGGTAACTTATAGAGGTATTTAGAACTAATTTTTAAGGTAAGTGTTAGTAAAAATTAACAAAATTACCTATCAAAATGAACGACTTCCTTGCACCCGAACGATATTAATCTGTCAAAAAACAAGTCTGATTTCTGCGAAAACAGCTGATATATCGATTAGTTTTTTCATGCTAAACGAAGTGACTTAGAGAAGTTCTCATCGTATGACTCTCTTTGTTTAATTGTTAAGTTAGGAAAGAGACAAACCGAAAGGAACTGGTCTTGTTGGAGCAAACACAGGACACAGGTTAATCAATCGATCGCAAGATTTAGATTACAAGTACCGAGATCCGAAATCATAAATTTTAGATGGAAAGGGATTTTCAAAATTTTAGATCAGAAAGTTCCAAGATTATACTTCTTACTACGAGACACTGTTACTACCACTACAGTGGCAAGTTGCTCATGTGCAGCAGAAGCCATTAAAATTAGTTTTATTTGAGTTTTATTTCATATTGGTTTAATTAAGACCCATAACGGAACTGTGGGGTGGATGTACTCTCGCGGACATATATATTTTTCTTAAGGATCCTAACAAGTTCTACCGCCTGACGAGTTCTGGGCTTGCGCAGGCATCATTTCCCACCGAATACAAGGCCCCTCAAACTAGAATACGTGTAACACAAGCAGAAGGTTAGCTCTCTCTGTCTAAGCGCCGTCTGTGCTGGCAAATTACCTCGTAGCAGTGCCATCCAACCCCCTTACCAGGGGGTCCACAATCCACAAGCAAGATCATCAAGAACATATTTCTGACAAATAGATGTCTTTATAGT
>MU186025.1:0-36541 GCA_016904865.1 Pissodes strobi | reverse complement strand
TACTTTGTTGTGAAACGAAAGATGCTGCAAGCACACTCGTCAAAGCTTTTATGATTGTCGAGATACATGGTAAAATTAACATGTTTAATTTTTGGATAACATTTATAGGATCTTAAAAACATTTTGTTATAGAGTGTTTTGTATAGAATCCAGTATCTCAACCCGTAGTCGGAAATAAAAAGTTCGCTTTTTGTAATTTTTATATCCCCCTGTTTACAGTATATGTAATAATAAAAGTTTTTCTTCATATGGAGACTTATGCAAAATAACATATTTGAAGGTTAATAAAAATATAAGTTCAATTTTTGTGGAGTTGGTTCGAAAACATATTAAACATGTAATATGCTATGCTCCTATTAGTATTCAACATGAAAATATATTTGAGTATAACACTACTTTATATAAAAATTTAGTAGTTATCTGGTGCTAGTTTTAGGAAGAAGTGTCACTAAAGTATGTTAAAATTTTTCAGATCTGGTGATAAATACTTGACTCAACTGCAAAGAAAATGTCCGTATTCAACCTCCACCAGATTTCAACACCATTGCAATCACGGTTTTAAAAGTACAAAAGATATTTTTTCTTTTTTGCCTCTTTAATTTGTTTAGCTGTGTGAGGCATTCTTGCTTTGTTGCACCTTACACCATGTCTCATCACCACGACAACATGTTCCATAAGCTCGAGTCTGGAAATAAAGAAGCAGTTGAGAATTTCAAACAAAGCATTCGAGAGCAGTTTTCTAAAGGTATTTATTTAGAATTCAAATTTTAGATTGTTTTTTCAATAGCAATAAAGTACATGCATATGTTTCATTTCATTAAACGGTCTAGGGTACACTGTATTTTTACTTCCATCCAATTATTGACAACTGAGAAGAATGCCTGGCCTCTCAGAAACTGAAACTATTATTAGTTTTTAAATTATTTCATTTATTTAAAATGTATTTATCTATTTTTTCAACAATCGGCTTGTTAGTAGACGTTGCTTTATGGCATTGTGTAGTCTAAACTAAAATAAAAAATTTACTACTGGTGATCTACAGGGTGTTACTTTATCTGATGTACTTATTTTAATTGACGATTCCTGGGCCAATTTTAATTCGAAAAGTTTATGTAGATGTATTTCCTAAATTACTTGGTTTTCGATATACCGGGTGTTAAAGTTTCTATAATTATTATAATTTTCATTTAGGAATAATGCAACCAAAAGGAAATCTTAGTAAATTTTCAGAAAGAGACGCTAGTGATTCAATTGTGTTTTTATTATCGATTCATAAATTTTGTTATTAATTAAATGTCATAGTTGTTCTTATGAAAAAAGTGGTCTTCAGAAGAGTGATGTGTATTATTTTGATTAGTGTTTACTTCCAAATGATAAGTAAAGACTATCTGCATAGAATTCATTGCGATTACAGTAACTTTATTCCTTAACAAGTCATTCACTGACCTTTAAAAAGTTTAAATGTAGCAGCTGCTTTAATTTGATCAGGAAGGTGAACCTTCATATATCAATGGGTGTTGTGTTAATGCTCTGGTTGGTATGGGAAGCGGCAAATCAAATATTCGACAGACGTTGTATTCATGAGAAGGACGTTGGATAAAGAGATATGTAACTGTAAAAATTCTTAGAGTTGATAAATGAGGCCTACAAGACTCCCTCATTAGCAATGAAGCAAATAGCCTTTTTCTGGAAAACAAAAAAAATGTTGAGAAGGTGTTGGCTACTAAATTCCCAAAATGGGATACCATATTTTAGATGGCTTTCAAACAATGCAAAATAAACTGAACGTGTCTTATTTTGGCCAAGTTCTCTCCTTACCGTTCTAATTGCAAAACATCCTGATGAACATCAATTCTTTATTAGTGTTAATATACATATAGTATTTACAAGTCAATAAATAACATGTAAAGACAATTAGGTAGTTACACATTGAATACAATAATTATTAAAATCTCTTATTTAAAACAATACAAACAATTGTTCAAACAATTATTCAAACAATACAGTATATATACATATACTTGTACTACACATTAAAATACATTCATACAAACACAGCCAAGAAAATTCTACACTGTACCTACATTAAGGCTTAAAAATTCTTCCAATGAATAGAAGGCATTGTGGGGCAGCAATTGTTTGATGTTCCCTTAAAAGCTTTAAAAGGGAGTTCCCTTATCTGCATAGGCAGTCTGCTGAAAAACTTTATGGCTAGGTACCCAGGACAGCTGTAACACCTTTTCAAGCGACAATAGTTCGAAACAAAATTATGCTTGCTCCTGGTTTTGCCGAAATAGAGGCTAAAAGAGGTATAAATGCGAATGATTTGAATATTAAATGGTTTAGCAATGAGTTGAAAGAGGAAAGGGAGCTAGTCAATTTCGTTGCTGACTTAGCCAAACAAAGAAGATGTCCTAATCTATTAAATCTTAAAACTAAACTAAAACGAAAATATCAAGAAGTTAAATCTTCACAACACGAGAGGCACATAATACTTATCTTATAAATCAAAACTTTAACCCCAAAGCCACTTGGAATGTCGTTAAATCAAATAGTAACATCTTAAGAAAGAAACAAAAAACTGAGAGCTTTTTTTCTTCTAACGACTTTAATATATTTTTTACAAATGCGGCTTCTGAAATCATAAATAAATTACCACCTTCTCAGACTTGCTCTGAAAACTTTGTTGAAAACTTTGCTACCCAGCTGAATCTGCCTAATCAGGGTTTTATGTTCACAGAGGTTACAATAATTGAAGTGCGTGATATTATTGAATCTTTAAAAAATAAAAAGTGTCGCGATTTCTATGGGCTTAATGTGCAAATAATTAAATCCATTACCAATATTATAATTTGCCCATTGGTTAAACTGTTAAATTTATGTATAAAAGAATCTATTTTTCCCACAGTTTTGAAAGTATCTAAGGTTATACCTATTTTTAAAAAAGGTCGTAAAAATGATATTTCAAATTACCGGCCAATATCTATTGTACCAATCCTATCAAAGATTTTTGAAAAAGTTCTTAAGAGTCAAATAACCTTATTTTTTGAAGATAATAAACTTTTTAACAGGAGGCAATTTGGTTTTAGAAGCGACAAATCCACTACCATGGCCGTTAATGAGTTTGTTGATTTGGTAAATGAAAAGTTGGTTGTATAACTGGGGCTGCCTTTTGCGATCTAAGCAAGGCTTTTGACTGCGTCTCATTTGATCTACTTGCAATGAAACTGAAATACTACAAGTTCTCTCCTTCTAGTATTAAATTATTGAAATCTTACCTTTCTCAAAGATCACAAATAGTTGAGAGTAATGGTATAAGCTCTGAGTCTTGTAAAGTTAAATACGGTGTTCCGCAGGGATCGGTCCTGGGGCCGTTGCTGTTTTTGGTATATATAAATGACCTGGTGGGTAGTGACCCCAGTGCCGATTTCATTCTTTTTGCCGATGACACGACCGTTATTAAAAGAGCAAAGGAAATTGACCAATTGCAGGAGGATCTTGGTGAGACGCAGTCAAGGATTGCAGACTGGTTTGCCGCAAACCAGCTTTGTTTGAATGAATCTAAAAATCAACAATTATTCAGTTCAACTCGCAAAATTAATGTTAATATCCCCAATGATCCAGTTAGCTTTTTGGGAATGAAAATAGACTCTAAACTGCTATGGCATGCCCACATCGATCAACTATGCTCTAAAGTAGCGTCAGGTGTATTTGCACTTCGGAATCTTACACAATGTGTTTCCCCTAGAGTTGCATTGTCGGTATACTTTGCTTGCGTCCAGTCCATGATTTCTTATGGAATTTTGGTTTGGGGCCACGCGTCTGGCATGGATCATGTTTTTTCTCTGCAAAGAAGGGCGATCCGAATATTGGTTGGTCTGGAATATAGAGCTGACTGCAAGGACGCATTTATTAAGCTTAGAGTCTTAACTATTCCGTGTATGTATATTTTTCATTGCCTTCTGCATGTCAAAATGTTCAGCAACACCTATGAGACCCACAAAGATATACATTCATATCGAACTAGAAATAACTTTAATATATACACTGACTTCCATAGGATACATCGCATGAAAACTGGTACATCTTTTCATGGGCCTATGTTTTTTGATAAGTTACCACATCATATAAGATCATTGACACAAAAAGAATTCAAAACAAGAATAAAAAATTATCTAACTTCCAAATGTTTCTACAGTTTCCAAGAGTACTTAAATAACAATTTCTATGATCGGGTTTAATATACTTATAGGAGCTTAGTTCCACATAGTTATTTCTTTACTTGTTCACATTTGTTATTGTTAGATTCCACTTTTGACTTGTGTAAACTTTGTTTGTATCACCAATAAATTTCTTTGCCTTTGTCTATGTTCGTGGAGGTCCACATGTATCTGATGAGTGGATTGATTTATTTATAGATAAAGCAAGTTTTAGAGTATGTACACACATGGAAAGGTCAATATTTTCAAGTTGATGTAAGTCTCTCTGTAGTCTTCCTTATAAGGGAGACCTGACACAGTTCTTATGGCTTTCCTCTGCAGAGCAAACACCCTTCCAGAATCAGCAGCATTTCCCCACGCGACGACCGTATAAGCCACGTGAGAGTGAAATAAAACATAGTATGCCCGCAGCAGAACATCCCTAGTCACACACTGAGCCAAGTTTCTTAGCATGAAAATGTTAGTGTTAAGTTTTTTCAAAAGGCACTCAATGTGGATATTCCATCGCAGTCTCAGTTCTAGGTGTACATCGAGCAACTCATCACCCGACAATTTTCTCATGGATAATATAACGTTAATTGTTTTAGTTGCCTTCATTAAAAGCATGTTTGATGCAAACCATTTTTCAGCACTAGACTGTGTCTCCATCGATCTTCCCTGCGAAGCACTCTTGTCTTTATGGCTGCAAATCAGTGTGATGTCAGCAGAAAGTTTTCATTTAATTCCCGTATCAGCATAAGGCAGATCATTGATGTAAAACAAGAAGAGAAGAGGTCCCAGCACCGCCTTCTGTTGCACACCCACTGTCACCAGTATACTGTCCGATACTGAGTCCCCAACCCTAACCGGCTGCGTACGGTTTTGCAAGTACGAATTTAAAAGCTTAAGACCAGAGATACTTATGTTGTAGGCTTTTAACTTATTTAGCAAGAGATCGTGGAAGACACAGTCACGAAAGGTGGCCGAGGCGTACTCAGACTGTTCAAAAGCATCCTGTATATACGAGACAAGGTCGAGAATTACCATGCCAATACCCAAGCCCCTCCTAAAACGTTGTTGATCATTCAAGAATTGAAGGTTCTCTCTCATTTGTTTTAATTCATCAGTTAAGGAACAAGTTTTACCTTTTTGTTTGTGTTTTATTTTAATTCTTTTCTCGGGGAAAGCTTTGTTTAAGTTAACTTGTAGAATCTTAATAAACAATGAGAATGGTCACCAACCTCTCAACATCGCAAGCACAGACACCGCTTACTTGGTGTATTTCAATTGTCTGCGTTAGATAAACTATTGCTAAGAATACTGACCACACAGTCTTCAGTACACATGTTAGTAAATATGTTATCCAGGCAATATGCCAGCATATGGCTTTCAAATCGAAGGTCACGGTGGACGAAGACACCTAGGAACTTTAAAATTCCATAAAGTCCAGAAAGACCAATCCAAACCATATCAATTGTCACAGGCCGTTTTGTCCGGCGTATATCGATGCGTAAATTACCCTAGAACTTGTCACCCCTCACATGGTCCCGAACGCATTCGTAGGTAATAACGGGAAGACCCTCGTAGATATGCCGGCCGACTTGGTTTCGTCGTCCTCTTGATCGAGAAATTTAAATAAATCCGCGCTGCGAAATGATGCGATTTTCAACAAATTGAATTTAGCGCGTGAAGATTAAGTTGATGGTAGAAGGCTTTGTTTCCGGCTCCGTCGCATACTGTGTTGGGATTGAGCGTCGCACACATTTATTTTAATTGTCTATGAATAATTGGGAATTCTATTAATTGAAGTGGCTTAATGACAATGCCTTTTTGGCTACACTGGGTAGTTTTTTGTGAGAATGCCTGTGCATGGAAATCCCAGGTTTTTATCGTTTAATTCCTTTGGTTGAATTATTGAGGGGAACACGTGATCAACCATGCTGGAAGTTCATTGGTTGAGCGAGTTTCTTCCGAGGTGGGAATCTTCGTGCGGTGCTGCTCTTCGGTTTTCGGTCGCTTGGGTGACTCTTGGGTGACTCTTTTACGACGAACCAACCGAAGAGCAGCACCGCACGAAGATTCCCACCTCGAAAGAAACTCGCTCAGCCAATGAACTTCCAGCATGGTTGATCACGTGTTCCCCTCAATAATTCATCCCAAGGAATTAAACGATAAAAACCTGGGATTTCGATGCACAGGCATCCTCACAAAAAACTACCCAGAGTAGCCAAAAAGACATTGTCATTAAGCCACTTCAATTAATAGAATTCCCAATTATTCATAGATAATTAAAATAAATGGGTGCGACGCTCAATCCCATCAACCAATCCCAGCACAGTATGCGACGGAGCCGGACACAAAGCCTTCTACCATCGACTTAATCTTCACGCGCTAAATTCAATTTGTTGAAAATCGCATCATTTCGCAGCGCGGATTTATTTAAATTTATCGATCAAGAGGACGACGAAGCCAAGTCGGCTGGCATATCTACGAGGGTCTTCCCGTTATTACCTACGAATGTGTTCGGGACCATGTGAAGGGTGACAAATTCTAGGGGGATTTACGTATCGATATACTCCGGACAAAACGGCCTGTGACAACTCCCCCTCTCCTACGATAGGAGGGAAACTTCCTAAACAGTTTGACGACGATAATAATAAAAACTGAATTGAAAATGTCCGGAAGTAGGAGACATGTGACATGTGCTTAGCGACAAACATAATCAACCCTATGCTATACTTCCTACACAGATATTAGAAATAAGAAGAAAGGAAAAGAACTTACATATGAAAGTACTCACCTGATTTCACCGTATCATAGATCTGTAGAACCCCATGAATAAAAAAAAACCTAAAAATAGGATAAGGTGAGGTAACAAATTACCAATCCATGACCAATGGATCCCATAACACCAAACCCAATAAAACTATAACCTATATACTAAAACTAACCAAGAAGGACTTACAACTAACGGATTCCCGAGCAGTACCCCACAGGTGAGGGACCGAATGCTCCCGAGGACGAGCCAGGGACGCTCTGGAAGTGATCATGGCGGTACCCAGCCTAAAAGTAATGTTAAACGGCTGGTGGCTGGCATTGCGTACCCCAATGAGGCTTGGGAAACCTCGTATGCCAGCCGCACCAAGACCACATCCAAAAACGCCACCAACACGACCCCGAAAACACCGACCACCCACCCGAGGAATACCCCTCGAAAGGTGGAGAGAAGAAATAGATAGACGAAAGGGAAAAGGAAAAAAATCAGCAGAACAAGGTAAGGCAAAAAAAGAGTTAAAAGAAGATAGCCCAGGTGCTCCACCACCCACAAGGGAGTATGCTATAGCGGGAGGGAGCCCCAAAACAGAGCCTTGGGGAACGCCACAGTCTAGGCCCTAGGCTAACGGCTGAAGATCGGGCAGCAGAGGTGACAACCGATTGACTACGACCTCGCAAGTAGGAACCAAATCAAGCCAAGGCCGTGTCTCTAAAGTCATAATGTTCCAGTTTGGACAACAGTATTCTGTGATCCACACCGCCAAAGGCACTAGAAAGATCATAGGAAACTGCTGCCACTGCCTTACTCTTATTTATGCCACAGTAAACTCTCTCCAGAAAACTAAAAATTGCATCATAAGATCCTTTAGACTTTTGACAACCAAATTGATTTGGTGTGATGATGTTAAATGACTCAAGGTAATTTAAAACTCTCTGCTTAACCAACTTCTTAAATAGCTTAGATAGAGTTGGTAAAAGAGAAATCTGACGAAAGTAGATATTCCGCTACAACATGAGTTATTAAATGCAGTTGCCAGGGAGAAGAGAGCATTATTGGGTAAAGTCAAAAGCACTTCCGCATAGATTCCATCTACGCCACAGGATTTTTCTTTCTTGATGGCCCGCAATATATCCCGTGATATTTGCAACAATAACAACTGAAGATTAAAAGGCCCTTTTTTACGAAAGTATTGATACATCGGGCAATCCTCATACTTCAGAATATTTGACCTAAATACTCTGTGCTCTAATGTCTTCGTGTGAATCAAAATACCAGTGCACAGTAAAATCTTTTGTGACAGACAACGCAGCGACTATGGCCCTAATGAGAAAAACTTTGGGAGAAAAAACTAATATTATAACTTATGGCTGTTCTGCACATATTTTGAATTTACTGTGCAATGACCAGTACCAACGTTTTAGTACTTTCAGGTGATGTGCGATGGAACAGTCTTGCTGACTGCCTAGAGATGTATGTAGCTCAATGGGACATACTATTAATAATCTGCGAGGAAAACAAAAAGTAGATTGATGCGGCCATTTACCAAAAAGTTGCAAATATTGGATAAATTGGAACATGCAGCACATGATTATTTAAGCATTTTAAAACTTATATCAATTGCTCTTGATATTTTGCAGAGAAAAAAAATTCTACTCTCTCATATGCTGTAGAACAGTGGAAACATTTACAATATATCTTTGAGGATGTTGCAACACGTTTTTCTGATTGAATTTAAAATCAAAGTAAAGATTTTTTTTCCTAATCAATTAAAAAGGAACCTAGCCCCGGAGAGTCGTGATACGATTGCCCGGCCCCTGTAGTCGGGTCGTTTGAGCGCCACCTGTTCTAGCCAACTAAACGAAAAAAGCTGCTGGAGTTGTGCGGGGTGGCTAAGTCAGCTCATAAAATCGACCGGTACTTAATTTCGAACCAACAAGAAAACGCGAATATCGGCCGGCTTATTAAATCGATAATTTATCCATTAACTTAACTTATCAAAAAAAAACACAATCTAACAATTTAAGGAACAATATATTTGCTACTAGGTTTTTTTTTTTTTTGAAAACACCGCAACAATCTATCGGGAGTAAAATGTTAAATGGAAATGTGTTTAGTTATAGTCCACAGAATGTTAAATGACTATTAAAGCAATTGATAAAATAAACGGAGTACAATATGGAGATTGTACGGAGACCGATTCTGCTGTTAATACTCGGTTCTGTATGCCTTACGAGTAAATGCATTAAATACTACCTACCAAAGTGATCACTTGCCGTTAACTAAGCTAATTACAACTAGGCATGCGTGCGCTAATAGCTGCACTGACTTTGAATGTAGCTAGGATAATATGCCGCCATGAACGGACACAATCATTAAATCAAGAGACTCGATAAGTTAATAAAAGAACAAAACTAGAATAAAGCTATTGAAAGCGCGGCCGTCGCTTGATTCATATTATAAAGAGGTAAAATTCAGAGCGGTTATATCACTCGATTAATGAATGAAAAGAATAAGATTATTGTGCCAACGCTTGACTTTTATTAAAAAGAGAGAAAATTCAGAGCGGTTATGTTACTTGATAAATGAATGAAAGGAATAAAATTATAGAAACGGTTTCAAAGCTCGACTGTCAATGCTTGATTAATATTAAAGAGAAAGAAAATTCAGAGCGATTAATGATAATAAATAAGTAAATAAACTTAAGCTTTTCCGATAGATACCTCAGGTACTGCCTCTCGATGGCCCCGAGGGGAAGATTTAGACGAGATCTCGATTGCTCGGTGTCGAGATTGGCTGATAAGGGCTGCGGGCAAAGCCTGCTTCCCACCCACTAGGAAAGGGGTAATTCTAGCTGCAGGTAAAGGTAGTCGCCTGCTGGTATGCGCGGTGGATCTCCAGGAAAAAGGTTGTAACCCTCCGGAAAAAGGTGGTGGCCCTCCGGAAAAAGCCCTCGATCGTGTGCGTGAAGGCTATCAATGAGAGATTCAACGGTCTAGGTTTTATATGACGGACGTGGAAAGCCGCTAATACAGCAGTATTCAGATCCCGATTAATCGGTCGTGTCAAAACACAAACAGAAAATCAACACAATATATCCCCAAAGAAAGGGTAGAATTAAATAACAATAAAATGTTGAGTCTCTACGACTGCATTATCAGCAAACCTTCTCTTCGCCTTGAAAGGCACGTTCAGAAGCACTCTCGATTGTCAATTTGCCTTTCTCGTTCCCGAGAGCAGACGCTACGTCAAATCAGCTAGTAGTGATGGGCGGAAACATGCCGAGTGGTTCGATACAAGGAATAATTCTAAGAGACTAAACAACTTAGTTCTCGTTTATTATGGTTGTAAAACGACTACGGAGGCCACAATTAATTCACCGAAATTGAATGATTCAAGAAATACCAGAGAATATTCCGACCACGGCCCGCCGCCGTGTGAATATATTTAGAAGCAGAGGTCCCAAAACTATCTAATGATCTCCGGAATGATCGGCCGGCAATTGGCGTTTGGGCAACCCAGGGATTCCCAAAAGTTTATGGAGTATTCACACGGTCAGTAAAAGAAAAAGGATCGACGAATCTACTGCAGCGTATTTGTGGGTTTATTAACAAAATTCTTAAAAATATAGAACGGCCTGCGGGCTGTTCTACGATAATGTAATATAAATCAAGCCAAACTATTACATTAACAATGTGCCTCGCTTATCAACTAAAATAAACACATTGACAACGTGTTAATGCCTTCACACGGTCAGTAAAAGAAAAAGGATCGACGAATCTACTGCAGCGTATTTGTGGGTTTATTAACAGAATTCTTCAAAATATAGAGCGGCCTGCGGGCTGTTCTACGATAATGTAATATAAATCAAGCCAAACTATTACAATAACAATGTGCCTCGCTTATCAACTAAAATAAACACAGTCACAACGTGTTATAAATGCTAATACAAATATATCGTTAACATTTGCCTACAACATAGTTAATTTTACATTAAGAAAAGCGGCAATTTCAAGCGAATTGTTAGCAAATCGAATCATTAAATTCGGAATTAACAAACCGATGAGTGCAAAATACAGCATCTTTTTTCCCTAAATGCGGCATATAAATGAAATCTTAAAAATATCTGACATTAGCAAAATCGAACTGTTACAATGTTGTAGAATTACCTTTGCAAAGACACAACAATTTCAACGTCGATATAAGCAAGCACTCATGCCATATCATTTTATAGCCTATAGTTGAACCCACGAAAACAAAAATACCAGTTAACACCCGAAGAAAAGAATCTGACTTTAGAAACAATTAATCAGTTACATGGAAAGACTGGACTGTTACCGTTAGTAATAAAGTTTAAAGGCCGCGCTACTCCATTTAAACATGTTATGTTTTCGGACGAAATAACAAAAAAACGTTATTGGAAATTGCAAAGCAGCTGCCAATAAAAAACAGTTCCTGTGCGCAGCTGCTTTCTCAGCGTCAGTAGAACGAATCATTAGCTCTTTTGGCTTTATACACTCAGATGTTAGGAACAGGCTGGGTATAGAAAAAGGAGGAAAACTAGTATTTTTGTTCAAACTATATGACGAAAACGGCACATAAACTTTTTATTTTTGACAATATTTTTAATGTTGTTATATTACTCTAAATAAAAAAAATAATAATAAAAAAATAGTTTCAATTAAATCATGACTAATCGTGATTTAGATCATCCTAACCCTGGTTCCTATCCTATAATATATCAAACTGTTTTCGATTATTTTTTTTTTTTGATAAAACAAATTAAAACTAGCACCCTGTGTATCGAAAACCAAGCAGGTCCATTCTATATACTATGAACTTTTTGACTAAAACTTGGTCCAATAGTCACATTACAAACATTAAGCATCACTCTGCATAATAACTTCTAATAGATACATGACTAGAAAGAGATAAAGATGGTAAAAGTAATATTACAAAAAATTAAACTTATTAATAATGGTGTTACTAGTAGTATGTTTCAGAATTAATTATTTATTATTTGTTTCAGTACACGAGCCCTGGCTCATAAATGGTTTATACGACTATTATTTGAATACCAACTCGGTAAGATCTATGGAAGTGCTTATCACTTTACGTGAATCCCATCATCAACAATACTTATTTGACAGGTTAGTATTTTTTTTTATTTGTACGAAAGTCGTGTAAAACTTCGATTAGTTGTTACTGCTATTCTATGCCCCTCAACGTGCTACATTTTCCACCTTGGGGATATGTTTGTTTATTTGCCCATGTCTATGTTAACTTGCATTGTTTTATTAGGCAATATTGGCAATTTAGTTGTTACTTCATAATTATTACCTTACAATTGATTGCCTGTAACTCCACCACTGTTTTCAATTTCTTATATGGTAGAGCCTCTTCGGCTCTGGCTCCAGGGTGTAAACAGCACAAGTGCTAGTTTAGTGACCCTAACGAAGCTGAAAAACCTAAAGAAACTGGAAAACGGTCGACCTTTCGAGGATCAAATCTGTACCCGTATTGGAGTTACAGGCAATCAATTGTAAGGTAAACATGAATCCTCCACAACAATATAGAACATATCTACTTCATAATTATTGTCATGCAAAATTGTTAAGGAACGAACTCTCTACTTTATGTACAACCCAGTTAATAGAATGTGCATTAATGTGAATACTTACTGTGATAGGCTGAACTTTTTTTGTGTATCTAAAGACATGTTTAAAGATATAGCTAAGAAAGTTATATTAGAATAGGTTGTTTATATATAAATATCTTGTAAATGTGTATACGTTAAATATATAAATAAATAAATAAATAAATTATATACCAAATTCATATTCTCAGCATTTGAAAAGACCAGAAAGGAATTTTGGGTAATTAGGAGTTTCCTTATCAAAGTTTATTAAAATGTCTGCTGCCCCTGCTGAAAAAAATTCTTAAAATGGACTTTTTGGACAATAAGGATTATTTCTGTGATAGATCAATTATTATTGGTGAAGTGGAAGTTTTGGAAGATTGAGGGAAAATCGGGCAATTGGGCCGGATGGACTTCCTGGCTACATTGGAAAGGGTTGAGCTTGTTTTCTAGTAAATCCATTTTTGCATATATTTAATCTTTGTTTTAAATCTTGCACATACCCTGACTTTTGGTGCACTAGTAAGCAATTCCGGTTCTCAAAAAGGCACCTAGAAATCTAATTAAAAACTATAGACTGATTACATTAATAGTCAGTGCATTTTCTAAAGTTTTTGAAATAATTTTGTTTAACAGAATTTATAGTGTGGTAAAAGGTACCATATCACCATATCAGCATGGGTTTCCCTCCAAGAAATCTACTTTGTCAAACTTGCTTGTTTTTGCTCAGTACAATCGCAGATTGATGTAATAAACACTATAATTCCAAGATTAAGCACACTGTTATCATTGATTCACTTAAAAATATGCATGTTAACAACTATCTGGTGCTACTTACACAATCCTATCTCTCACCAAGAAGGCAGTTTGTTAATGGGTGGGAAATCAAAGGTTTGTTTAAGCACGTCAGGTGTACCTCAGGGATCCAAGCTGAATCACCTTCTTTTTCTGGCTGCTTTCAATAACATTTTGATATTAATGTGTGTCTGAAATTGTTTGACTCGCTGGTCTTGCCTAAGTTGGAGTAGTGCACTGTGATATGGTCTCCCCAATATAATGTTTGGTCCTCGTTAATTGAGATACAAATATATATATTTTAAGAATTTTGGTCGCTGGTATTGACCCCAATGTATTGTTAAGCATATTCAGTAGACTTTCAATGGAAAATCGTAGAATTAGAGCATGCCTGCTTACATTATTTAGGATACTGGAAAGTAGTCTTGATGATGCAGGTATTTTAGCACAAATTCCATTTGCAGTGCATTAGAGAAATGTTAGGAACAAAACTTTGTTTTATTTGGAATTTTTCAGAATCATTAAATACAAAACTCTCCTGTGTATAAGCGCTTCTAGTTGACTGGGAAAAGTCATACATTAGAAGAGATGGCAAATACAGAGAAGGCACGGTGAGAATGTCCAAATTTAAAAAATTCCCTCTGCATGATGTTCTTGGGTTAGTTTAGGGGTTTAGCTTCTGCACTGCGACTTTTTCAGATCTGCTTCGTCTGCCCTCAAAATGCCATTTACAGTTCTTTATCCAACCCCGTCTTAGGTAAGCCTTCAGATCCTCCGTATATTTAAAAGCTCTTGGCCCCAGCGTAAGGAAACTTAGTCTTGACAAGCCCTTGTAGAATCAAAGTATGCATACTGCTGTTTCCTACTCCTCCTGACAAAACTTGTGTGTCCAGTCGTCTCATATGTTTGTTGAGCATACAGTGCCCCCCCAGCTGCCAGAAGTCCAACTATTATTCTAATTGCACTTTTTTTCTGACCCAGTAGCTATTCGGTGAATTTTTAGCCTGTCTTATTCCTGGTAAGCTGTTCTACCATTCTTGAGGTTTCGTTTGCATCTATAATTTAATGCTAGCTTTTTGTATAGGTTTTGCTATGCTGCAGAAAGGTTCTGGTCCATTCAGGGTCATTTTGGCTCCTGCTCGGACTGAGTTAGCCTCTTCGCTGCCTTTGTACCCTGTATGTGCTGGCTAAGGTCAGTGTTTCGACTCTCCAGCTCTTTTAGGGCTTCTATGCAGTATTCGACCAGTTTTGAGTTAACTACTTTTATTGCCGCTTGGCAATGGTGTTTTTGTAAATCTTATTAGACCAGTCTTGTCAGCATTCAACCTCCTCACACCATTTCCTTGATGCAAAGAATGTGAGAGTGATTGCTGGTCCAAATTATGGGGAATGCATTTATATCATTCGACATCTCAACTGTTCTTTGTATGTATATTTTGTGCTAAACCTTAATAGCAATGTAACTTGTAAACAGCGATATTTTTTATAACACTATAATATGAAGAACCTTGATTAGTCGCTTTCGCACCTCAACAGCCAAGGTTGGTAAAAACCATCATTATATAGACATATTTAATGTTCTCCGTAAAGAGATACGATCGCTCTCAAATTGCCCCTCTAGATATTTAACACGGAAAGGTTTCTACGACTTCACCCAGTTTGTAAATAGTGATTTTAGCGATATGGATATGTCCCAACCTGAGCAGTTCAACTTACACCTGACATAATTTTGATTTGTGGAGTTTTAATATTTATTTTGGATGTTTCTTATTTTGACTTGTACAAGAACTTTGTATAAATCATCCTTAATTAAAAAAAATTGATTGGTTGATATAGGTGTTGAAATAGTTCATCGGTCAGGATGGGTTTTTGGTGTGAAGGAGAGCAAAAATATTGTCAACGGAAAATTAATATGGTCCATATATTATTAAAAAATCAATTTCGACCAATTATTATTTCGCGCGGTATAAACACAAGTAGCTTGTACCTTATAGTAGGTTAACGTCATCAAATGACGAGCATTGCGGCAACGCGTAGCATCATTTATCAGTTAACCGTGTCTGATCCACCTTAAAATACACAGGGTGCAAGTATCTGGTCCGCCAGTAAGCGTAACTACTAACACATAAAATGAGTGTCTCGCGATAGCCTTGATTTTGGCTGCCATCAAGGTAAAGGCGTCTCCAACGTCATCTAGTGTAGGTGGCGTTGACTCGAGCGATTGCATTCGATGTCTTCGCAATGCAATCAATTTGCAGCAAGAGCCCTCGTGGTTGAGAGGTTTAGATGGTTAGGTCTCAACACGGCGGCGGCCCGGGTTCAAACCCTGTTGCTTTTTTATTTTCTTACTGTTAAGTTTCTAAACAGTTTTTTTCTTTATTTTGGATATGTCTTGGGTTAGTTTTGGTTAGCAAACAGTTTATTTCTTGATTTTGGGTATGTCTTGGGTTACGTTTGGGTTAGCCCCTGGTTAGTTTCTTTTTCTTGAGCCCCCGTAGCGAGCGGAGGGTCATGCGAAAAGTGAAATATTACTTATTGTAATACGTGCCCGTACTTTGGATGCACTTTTTACGAAATTTACAGCAGCTTGCATGTTTTTCCCCCGAATACATTCACAAGGAATCACCCTTCTTTGTAAGTGTGTAACATTCGACCTTGATGGCAGCCAAAATCAAGGCTGTCGCGAGACACTCGTCACATAAAGGGTACAAATATCTGGTCCGCTAGTAAACTGAGTTCTTTCGTCTACTCAATACACCCACGGGCAGTATCCTACACTCGTCAGGTTAAAATATCGTGCATAATTCTCGTGCTTTGATATAAATCTTAATCAGTCTCTTTCGCTCTTCAAGTTACAATATCCAATAACTTCTCTGGCATTAACTTTATAAGTCCCAATTATCAAATAATGCAACAACCCTTACCCTATTCAACTCAAAATTATCAAATAGCATACCTTAGCATTGGTTTCATAAGCATATGCTGTAATGTAGATAAATAATATTTAATTTTATTATGTTATTAGATATTAGGTCATACCAAATGTATCTAGCTTAGGCTGTTGATACTGTGATTATAAATAAATTAATAAATAAATAAATTATTAATATGAATTGGGCCATCTGTAGCTCACCCTTCTGGGATCTGGAATTTGGAAATGGTGAGAGGGTGTCCTTGAAAGGCCACGACACTTAGGTCCCTGTGGACCCCCTGTGCGTCCTCCTTAGGTCAGTCAAGCTATCTAGGTCAACCAATCCGTCTAGGCCATCGCCCAGCCTATAGTGTTGTAAAAAAGGCGGCAATGTTTCCCGAGGAGGCTGTTCTGAGGAAAGCCATGGTTGGCCATCGTTCTCCCAAAATTGATTCCCTTAGTTCCGAAACAGCGTCGCAACAGCAGAGCAGATGCTCTACTGATTCGTCCTCCTGTTCACATCATCTGCATAGAGGTGTCTCACCTAGTCTCATTGTGTAGAGATATTTCCTTAGCTGGCAGTGTCCAGACAGAATCCCCGCCATGAGTCGTAGGTTCTTCCTTGAAACACCCAGGTATGCCTTTGCTACAGACTCATTAGGGTAGCTTAGTAACTCCCTGGTCATTCGACAGTTAGCTGTTTCGTCTCATCTTGCCCTAAAATCTATATGGTGATCTTTTTTATCATATGTATCAACGTCGCCATAGGTAACTTTGAAGGGCCGGCTTCCATAATGTTTGAACCTGCTGCCTTTCTAGCCAATTTATCCGCTAATTTGTTACCTTCGCAGTGTGCATGTGCTTTAACCCAGCACACAGAAATTCTGTTTTTGCGAGCGGCATCCTCCAGTGAATTGTGGCATTCTAGAACTGACCTGGTTGTAAGTTTATATCTCTCCGGGGCCAGTAGTGCTTGTCTACTGTCCGTGTAGATTTTAATAGTGTTGTCCTCAGTATTCCTGCGAACAATCTCTTTTGCTACTATGGATATAGCAGCAAGTTCAGACTGAACTATGCTTGCGTGTTCCTCCATAGACCATTTGAGTTTAATTCACAAGCTTCGGAAGTAAATTCCACAGCCTGCTCCTTCCTGGGTTTTTGAGCCATCCCCGAAAATGTTAACCGCACTTTCGGTTATACTCTCATTTGGTTTTATTTGTACATCATATAGTTTCTCGAAACCAAACTTGGGAGGTATACAGCCTGCGCTGGCTGCAGTAGTGACAGTCTTCCGACTGCCCCTTCTCACATGTGGCATCTAGTCTCTCCACATTCTATGCTGGGTTGCATACCAATGACTCTGAGCCCCAGCAATGCAGTCGGAGCCATCTCCCTTAGATATCTAGGGGCGGCAAACACAACATTACTTCCATGGCTCTGGTTGGTGTTGTTCTTATAGCTTTCGTTATAAGATCACCCTTATAGTAACGCCGCGGCCGTTTTGTATACAGTAAAGCTCAACAGAGATATTTAATTTCTTAAACTATGGTATTTTCCTTTGAAATGAGCAGCAGCCAATGAGTAAGGCCCTTATAGGTAATAAAAGAGTCGCGCGAGTAGATGTGACATATGGTGGAGGGAGCACTATATGGGACATATAGTGAAGTATTTGTGATAATATTTTGTAACATCAGACTGATCTAGTGGTCTCCAGATTTGTACCCTGTATAAATCATAAGATTATTTTTATTTGGTGGACAAGCAACATAGTCAAATAAATGTCCTCTGTAATACAGCATACAAAACAGTTCTTGAAATACTAATATGTTTTTTGCATTTTATTTTGTACAATGCATAAGTTTGAGCTTGTATTTCTATAATTAATAAAATTAATAAATAATGTATTACAATTAAAAAGTAATAGACCTCGCTCTCTTACATTTTTATATATTTTTAAAATGTTAATGCTAGTCTAAAAAGTAAGGAAGTAAGGAAGAAATCTAAAAACATACGGAAATTAAGGTTTAATTTTTGTGTTGTTAATGATTTTAATTTTTCTTAGAGTTGCTAAGTGTTGATCTATTTTCTTATTTACCAGATTACTTGAGTAGAGTTCTAGGTACATGTTTCAAGGCATTTGGCGCTTGCACGGCTTTTGTTACCCTTTTTATAGTGGACACAATATTTTTTAGGCTATGCGACTCTATAAAGAACCCAAAAACTGATCTGAAAATACGCGTACAGGCTCTCACCCTGTTAGGTCACATCGCCAGAAGTCAGCCGACGTGGTTGCATAAACTGCCTGACCACGTTCTATTCAAGGAAATTCTAAAATTTTTAACAGTAAGTATACCATATCAACATGGGTCATATACCTTACATATTCTATTCTATTAGATATTTTTGAAACAACAATTATTATTATATTTGCTTCTTGTTGGATAACTGTGAAATGAAGTGTTGAATACAAGCTTACTCGTTAGACCACTTGAGGTTAATCCATTTGTAGTCTATCCAAAGCTGTCTTGCTTCAAAAAATCCATCAAATACATGACCTCAAGATTGATATAAAATTTGGTATGGGGCGTTTCAGTCATTGACTAGTTTATTTTCTGTCAGTCACTGTAAAACCAATTATATTTAGATTTAATTATATTTAGATCTAACAGAAATTTTCTATTTTGTTTGTTTTTTTTTTTAGAGTGAAACCGAGCTTTTACCTTTAATAAGTGCCCTATTAGTATTAATAGTCCTGCTGCCCATGTTTCCTTCTACTATTGGTGATCGTTATCTTGACGATATTTTTGGTATATTTCGGTAAGTTAGCTTATTTGAGATAAATAGCGGCAAAAATTATGGGATATCGGTACGTTCGGCAGGATAAGATTACAAGAAACATATTTTTTTTTTTTTTAAATATATTTATTTATTAAGAAGAAAATTATAGACCGTAGGCGTTATATTATATACAGCGTGTCCTGGGAAGTTCTTTCCATATGGGAAACTTTTTTATTGTTAATTTTACAGAAAAAAATCACAAAGAAATCCCCCCCCAACCATCTGCAACTGGCAACTGGATCCAAACAAACCTAAAGTACAGGGCAATAATTGCCACCATAGGTGCGAATACGGTTACGGCGCGGGTGGGGGTTGCCCCAAGGAGGAGTCCTATCACCACTACTGTGGGCCATTCTAGTAGATAGTCTACTAGACAAAATGCAAAATGAACGATACTTCTGCCTATTATGCTACGCAGACGACTTAGTCATAGTACTCAATGGAAGGAACATGGGCTATGTTTCAACAAGAGCACAAAAGGCCTTGAACATAGTAAGAAAATGGTGTGAAGAAGAGGATTTGTCGGGTAATTCGCTGAAAACCACAATAGTCCCATTCATAAAGAAGAGATCATTAAAAGATCTGAAAAATCCAGTGCTCAGCGGGATAATAATTCCCTTTTCCAAGGAAGTCCTGGTGTCACTTTTGACCAAGGCATGACTTGGGGACCGCATCTTAGCAAGGTCACTGAGAAAGCAAGAATTGCACTGGGCAGATGCTGGCGACCTTGTGGGATAAACTAGGGGCTGAGCCCCGAATTGAATCTCTCGTTGTACAAAATGGTGCTAAGGCCCATGCTAAACCTATGGCTCTATAGTCTGGGGCATAAAGGCCACGCAAGCAGGTGCAATCAAACATACAAAATGTGGCATGTCTGTGCGTTTCGGGGGCGATGAGAACAACCCCAACTGCAGCATTGGAAGTCCTGCTAAATCTACCTTTATTACATATCCTCATACAGGGGAACGTAAGAATGGTACAATACCGGCTCAAGCAAGCCAACAAGCCCATCATTGAATAGGAAAGGCCCACAAGCTGGAAACTAGAGGACAACGAGGAGATCAAGTATCTTTTCGAAATGCCATCAGACGAATCAATCTCCTGCTATGGGTTTGATAGACCCTTCTCAGTAGCAGTTGTTGGCAGAGAAGAGTGGGAAGGGGGGATGGGGCTCCTATAAAAGCAGACCAAGCATGGTATGTCGACGGCTCTAAGACCAGTAAGGGGTGGGAAGTAAGGTTACGTAGGGACCTGAGCCCTACTGCGGGATAGCAGGAAGAGTCTTCAAAACAGCTGTTAAAAGCTGAATAGATAAACAATCTCTAAACTGGTGGTTACAAACACCGGGGCACCTACAGGCCAAACAGTTCATAAAACACGGCTCTCCAAAATTCACTGCAGATCTACTTAAGAGGAGTCGCAGGGCAATAAGAATATTAGTGGGTCAGCTGACGGGGCCCTGTAAAATGAACACACACATTGAAAAGATCGGCCTGGCAGATAATAATCGTTGCAGGTTCTGTCAGGAGGGGGAGGAGACTCCAAAACACGTGTGGTGCGAGTGGGTAGGAGAGAGCAAACGAGGACCTGCAAGGCACATGGAGGAGCCGGTACTCCATTTGTGGAGTCTGATTAGGAAGACTAGATTGGATGAGGTCCTCTAAGCATGGTTCGGAGTGCTACAATAAACCTGCAGTGGCAGAGGAGGGTACCAGCGTCAACTTCCTTCAATTTTATTCTATTCTAATGTTAAAAATATGTGTGGTTTATAACAATCGCTGGCACTGTCATGTTCGAAAACCTTCATAACTTGCCAATTGCCGACATACGTGGAACGGCTCAATAATAATTACTGAACCCGTCGCTGAGAGAGAGAAAATTACAATCATGGTTCATAACTGCTTTAAATGCAATCAGGAATGTGTTTTGAAGGAGGATAAGACGCAGTTATTTGGATTCCCTTGCGACATTTGCCAAAAGGTTGTATGTGCAACTTGCAGTAAGGCTGGCGCTTCTGAAATTCGAGTTTTAATTCTTAACGGAAGATCCCTTCAACATTTCTGCCCCGACTGCATTCAATCAACTTTTAAAAGCATCGCTGAAATGAGTCAAAGGCTTTCAAATTGTGAAAAAGAAATAAAAAATATCGCGCCAAAGTGGAAGATATGAGTAAGCTTATGAAATCGACAGATTCTAAAAGTGAACAAGTCTGACTCAAATATCACTGACTAGCGAAATAATATGAAGATTATCGGGGAAGAACATGATTTGGGTCCTAAAACAGTAAGTGATGACCATACTAGACTAAACAATCTCGAACAATCTATAACAAAAAGTATTACCGAAGCTCTACAAAAACATAGTAATGCGATGTCTGCCAATTTTGGATCTCTGATGGATCATGTCAATCAGCAGAGATCAGATTTTCAGAAGTTTCAGAGATCTATTGACAAATTAAATTGATACTTCCTGGTGAAACTGATTCCCATTCCTGTTTAGTGAACCATTTGCCCATAGCTGCGCCTGTATCTACACAAGGGGTCAACCATGCAGGCATGCAAGTTACTACACAACAGAACTTAAATAAATATATCAACTTGGCTCAAGATGTTAATGATAAGGCAAGACACACCCCAAATAAGTCCGCTAAACCGAAAAATAGAAATTCAATTGTTGGTGAAAAAAAGTCCGATACTGTTCTCGGCAATTTGATGGTATCCACACTGCTTACCATGATTTCTGTGTCAAGGGTCTCGCTTGATATTACTCAAACTGATCTTTTGGAATATCTAAAGGCTAACTTGGGACAGAATGTCAAATTCAACATTGATACTACGGATGTAAAGTCTGGTGAATATAGAGCATTTAAAGTCATGGCCCCTAAAGAACTTGAGGAAAACTTACTACAGCCCAATAACTGGCCACAGGGCATAACTGTTAAAAGGTTCACGTTTTTTTATGCCCTTAACCAGCGATCCAGATACAGTACCTACGACAACCGAAAGAAAAATTATTCTAAGGGAGCCAGAGGAAATTAATTCCATGAATGAAGTGAGGATTGCAAATTTGAATGCAAGAAGCATCAGACTTAAGGCTTCAGAATTAGAACTTTTTTTGAACTCAGAGAAATATCCTGAAATTTTGTGCATTACAGAAACTCGGATGACAGATGCAGAAGCGACGTGTTTTAAACTTAATAACTACAACATTGCATCATACTTTTGCAGAGACTCTAGCACCGGTGGTGTAGCCATTTTTGGAAGGAGTGACTTTAGTACTCATAATAAATATCTTGAAAATAAAGATTTCTCACTGCCAAATCACTTTGAGTGTGCAGCTGCCATAATAAAAACTGTAAGCAATGTAAACATATTAGTGTCTTGTTCGTATCGTCCACCAAATTCTGTTTTTTCAACCTTTAACGTATCTCTCGAAAGATTACTGAAACTATTGTGTAAACCTAATACTTTATTGTTCTTTTGTGGTGATTTTAATTATGATTTTAACTCTAAGTGTAAGAAAGCAATGTATACTTTGAATGCATTTGGCTCATATGGTCTTAAATAAGCTCTTTTCGAATCTTCCAGAATTTATGGAACGTCCTGTACTTTGATTGATAATGTTTTCACGAATGCTCCTCAGTTAGTGAATAAAACTTTGGATCTGACATTCATAGACCATCGAGCGCAGATTTTGAGTTTTGACCTGGGCAACAGGGTAAAAGGGAACCCAGCCGCAGGTTCATTGGTAAATTCTCGATCCTTTTCTCGTGAGAACGTGAATTAATATAATCACCTACTGTCTAAAGAACGTTGGTTATCTGCACTGGAAACGCTGGATATCGAGAGTAGGTTTACTTATTTTTTTGACACTTTCCAAAGCCTATTTAACATGAGTTTTCCCTACATAGCTAAACGCAAATTCTTCCATAGGAACTCTAATCCCTGGATAACACCCGAAATCGCAAATGAGGGTAGACAGCTAAGTCTTCTGTTTTCACAAAATTAAATCTGGTAACTGTTTCGAACTATTGTCATCTTATAAAATTAGGTTAAAATCTCATAGGAAGAATATTGCCACAGCGAAGAAAGCCTACAACTCGCAGAAAATAATAACATCATCTAATATGTCACGAACCTCATGGGAAGTTATAAGGTCAACTTCAAATTTCTCCAGCAAAAAATCAAAAACTGTTCCTGATCAAATTACCGCCAATAGCAATAATGTTGTGGTGCCCGGAACATAGCAAATGCATTTAATTACTTTTTTATTGACTCGGCACACAAACTCACAAAGAATTTCCAGGTCCCTACAAATACTGAAATGCCATACAGAAGCTCATCTCAATCCATTTTCTTATCCCCACTCACGGAATGTGAAACTGTGGAGATTATTAAATCTGTTACGGGCAAGAAATCCTGTGGTGCAGATGACATCCCTTGTAATTTGTTGTGCGAGTGTGTTGATAGTGTTGTCCCTGTTTTGACCTGCCTCATAAATTTATCTTTCCAATATGGATACTTTCCAAGTGAACTAAGGGCTGCCATTATTGTACCTCTTCACAAAAAAGAAGAGACTTCTCTAGTGGATAATTACAGACCTATTGCCTTGTTGTCGGTTTTTCGAAGATCTTCGAAAAGGCCTTTAAAAGAAGACTTTTAAGGTTTTTGGATGATTTTGACATTCTCTCCTGCCTGCAGTTTGGGTTTCGACCCGGGTTATCAACTGCAGATGCCTTAATATCTTTCTATGCCACAATACTAGCGAATTTTGAGTCAAGACTAAAGTCTTTGACTTTACTAAGGCTTTGGCACCATAAATCATGCCTTACTTTTGGATAAACTTCTTTACTATGGCGTAAGAGGCCCAGCTTTCGAGTGGATCAAGTCATACTTGTCTGATAGGACTCAGGCTGTTAAACTAACTGTTGGTGATCAAGTATCACTCTCCGATTGGCTATCTGTCGCAGTTGGAGTTCCACAAGGGGGTGTACTCGGTCCATTTCTCTTTTTGTTGTTCATAAATGACTTGCCTATTCTTGTTGATGACAGCTATTATTTATCTCGTTTTGCTGATGACACGTCAGCCATCATTGCTGGGCAGAGCTATGAGACACTTCACTCACGAGCCAACAAATGTATAGAAGATATTGCAGGATGGTGTAAGAAAAATGGTCTTTGCTTGGACAGCTTAAAAATCAGTTTCATGGTTTCACTCCAGTTCGTGCCACTCAGGATAGAAGCTTACTCCTGAGGGAGGGTTCAACTCACTTAATCCAACAGGACTCGTCTAAATTTTTGGGAATTATTTTTGATCGACATTTGTCCTGGAACGATCAAGCGGAAGCAGTCTGCAGCAAACTATCGCGCAGCAACTATGCCATTCTGCAGCTTAGAGACTCCATCGATGCCTTTACGATCAAAACCTTCTACTATGCGGCTGTTCATTCTGTGCTGGCCTATGGTTTGTATGTTTGGGGAAACTCATGTAGTATGAAAGGGTATTAATTAGTCAAAAGCGCATAATTCGCACTATGTTTAGATTTCCATTCAGAGAATCATGTCGCCAAACTTTTGTAAGGCAAAAAATCCCAACAATAATAAATATTTATTTCTTACAATGTGCTAGTCAGATTTTCAAAAATTCAAAAAATTATGAAATGTGGGGACAAATTATGATAAAACTCGAAATGCTAATAAACTCTATGTCTCTATAGCGCGACTGACCCAGGTACAGGACGGTCCTATAATTACCTCTCTAAAGATATTTAATCATCTTCCGCAATTTATTAAGGATGCTTAAACTTTTTCTGTATTTAGGAAGACCACGCTAGCCAATTTTGCTTTTTATTCCTTAACAGAGTATTTTTTGTGTAATTTTAATTAAATTTTAGTATGTGATTGGATGTATGTATGTACTTAGTCTGACTTAATTCCCATTCCCATATGTAATTTGACAATTCAGATACATTTTTTTAAATGTCTTTGGAAATAAAGAATTTGAATTTGAAATGACAAGTGTCAAAATATTTTTGGTTTCAAACCTAGAATTATCGATAATAGTATATTAAGATACTAGTTTTAAAAACCATATTTTATCGCACGAGCACGAAATTAGGAACGTGCGAGTGCGCTAAATGTCTTTTAAAACGCGTATTTTATACTATTTTTTCTATTTTGCACGTTTTTTAATGAAAAACATTAAATTACTCAAGTTGTGATCAAAAGTTGGACGACCATCTTGTCACTTTGACGTCTGTATTATTAGGAATCCCATTCAAAATGGTGTCGAAATTTTTGCTAGCTAGCCTTTACATTGAACAATTTTGTTAATATCATAGCAACCAGTCAACAAAAGTAGTGTCGAAAAGAGCTTCTTTTCGACACTACTTTGCGTATCGAAAAGACTTCTTTATGATACCAAAATAGAAAAACGACTTTTCAGATATTTCCTTAAGTTCAGTTATCGTTTATTAAAATGGCCATGCAACCATCGAGTATTCTCGATATTTCAACTTCTGAGCACAAATTATTATTTTAAACAACATTTTCTTATTACATTTTGCTCTGTGATGAAAATCAAGGGTTCCTCCTTTGGGCAATTCTGAATGTTTAGACTTTTTGCCGCCCTGTTTAAGATACCTTAAGTTTATATTAAAAAAATTATATAATTTTCTCATAAAGCAGAACTTTTTATGAAGGGCTGATTTTTTTTATATAAAATGAACAATTAGGCAGTTTTCTCATACGGAATAAACTTCCCAGGAGTCGTGTATCTATGTCATTTCTTTAAGAAAATTATAGCAGTTAGGTATATTAATATTAGACATTTGAAAACATTTTAGTAAATCCTAATAATTAGTCAAAACCCAAGCTACGACGCTTGGGTTTATATCTTTTATAATGAAATAATTAGGAATAAATTACCGGAAAACGATAGAAATAAAACTATGATTGTTAATATATTAGACGGTTGGCAGCATGGAACTCTCATGTACCTGGCAAGTTAGTAGAAGACCAAATGATCCATCTTCAAGTGGCCCTTTATGCCCTATTTTTGAGACTCTATGGCATGTACCCTTGCAATTTTTTGGCTTACTTGAGGACTCACTTCAGGGACCGAAACAATCCTGTATTTTGCCATACCATCAAGGTAAGTTTTGTTTTGGCAACATATTTGTCGAATAAAACATTATTTTAAGAAATGAGTAATCCTTCGAGGAAACACTAAAAAATAAAATATAATAGGTTTAGTAGGTATATTGTTGGGTTTGATGATTGATGATGATTGTCCATTTAAATTTGTAGTAGATAGAACCGTTTCGGTTTAGGTCTCATGGTGTAAATTGGCACAAAGGCCTTGGTTTATATACGTTTAAATCTAAAAATGAAAATGTTAAATATGTAAATATAGTACACGGAATACTACAAAAAGTTTGAAATTTTGATTGGACTGAAGAAACTGAAACTATCTATTAAAAAATCAGGTGGCGTAAAAGGTATTTACCATCAAAATAGTATGTTTACTTGTTATATAATTAATAATTATGCTTAGATATTTAAAATTAAAATAATGTTTTATTTATTGATTCATTAACCTGAATTTCAAGTGACAATATACTAAATGCTCATAGACTCTGGCTTCTGTAGCATTTAACATTGTCTTCCTTTTAAACCTATTAAGGCTCTAAAACGCTAATCACTAGATGTTCAACTACTGTGTTATTTCTATTTTAGCCAATGATGGATACTGTCAAAATGCACCCGTCCCTGGTGACGACTTCTAAAGAGAACGAGACTACCACAGAAAGGTTAGAAAGTTTGAAATCTTTAATAGGATCGTTTAGTAATATTTTTTAAATGTGTTTTTACACGGTTTCCATAAAAACTTTTCACTTGAAGCACATAAACAAAATTAGCTCGATCGGACAAGAATTGGCTAAAATATTAGATTTTTCATGTGTCAATACTAGAATATTTGCACAATGTGCAAGTATATATTAAATATTTTGAATATGTTAAGAATACTGTATGTTGCAGAATATTTCCATAGTGTCAAGCCTTGTTATTTACTGCTTTTACCTAACTACTCATCGCCAGCGAAAAAGAATCAATTATTTCACAATTTAATCCAAGTTGCTCGTGAGCTATTTAACTGCGGACATAGAGTACCTATTTATTATTGGATGTGAACAAGAAAATATGTTTCCCTTCTTGTAACAGCCTATCTTCGTTATAAAGTCCTGCGAACATTTTTCCGGAATCTATGAATTAAGTTTGGATTGAAAGGCTCATCATATTTCCCACAAATCATCAGGCAACAGTTTTTTAAATTTGTTTCGGTGGCAATAATATTTTTATATTTAATATTGAATAATCTAAAACACGAAAACTGTGATATTGTTAATTTTATCAATTTTAGAGTCCCTAAAGTAAATGTAACAATTTTAAATACGGAACTGTTTTATATTGGTGTGAATGACATTTTCCCAACGCTTTATGCGCGGCTGATGTAAGCCTCGATATGTTCAATACATCCATCAGTAAGATTCCAAGGTTTTTGCTAGACGCTGCAGGCTGATGCATGCCTGTTCATAGGCGTAAATGTCCCTCTGTTTTTATTTTCTTGTTGTGAACTGGTAATCTTTTGTTCCTTTAATCTAAGGATTTCTTTTTGTCATTTTTCTTGTTCCTTTACATATAAAAAACCATGCATATGGTGTTTGTAAAGTGTAAATAAATAAATAAATACATAAATGTTTGACAAATTTTCTATGAAAATTTCCCCTGCTTTGTCCGTTGCGAGATTTTTGTTAAAGAAAGTCGCATATTTACGTAATAAATAATCACACGTTAATGATTATTATTATAAGGTTGCACGATATCTGTAAGGTTAGAGTGAAAAATGATATCCTGTGATTCTACACAAACAAATATCTTGGATAAATGACAGAATACTGCCAATGCAGCCTCTAATTCGATAAACTGCAGATATACATTTTCTAAAAACTTTAAAATTTCATCTATAATGTTCTTCGACTCCCGCAATTCATTGTTTAGAACACAATGTGTCTGCACAAACGATGTCATCCTTTTCTTATACAGCTTTTCAACTATGATGGCCATATTGGGAAGCAAGTACATATATTGGTATATAATTTGACGAAATATTCGTATCACTGTTCTTAAAAAGAGGAACATGAGCTCTCTTCACACAAGGTAGGAAGAAACCAGTATAAAAAGAAGCATTTCTTAGCTTGGTGAAAGATATCATAGAACTCTCAGAAAGCGTAAGAGACAGCTTTAAAGCGATGTCAATCTAACCAGATATGTTCTGGAAGCATATCCAAGTCACTAGCTGTAACTATATAGAATTTAATGAACTTTTTAAGTTACTCTAGGCCATTCATAGACAGCTTTTATGAGCGAATGATTTAAAGTTATATTTGAGCAGCAATATGGAACTATAGAAGCTGCTAATTAACACCTTTATCTTTAGCACACAAGGTGGAGTAAAAATAAAACGGCTTTTTCTAGGTACACAGCAATCTAGCGAATTTAAATGACGTATCTATGGCAGGACTTATACTGCATCAGCCCCGTCTCCAGGCTTTAGGCCGCCCGAGGCGAGCAGGATTTGGCCGCCCCTTACAACAGACCAATTAAGGAGTCAATAATAATCTATCCGGCGAATAGGCGCCCGCGCGGTTTTTTAGCCGGTAGGTTCCGGTATAAGGAGATGACCTGCAGGGTCTATATTTTCATGGTAGATGGTACCACGTGGGAGGCTACCTGGAATTAAATCGGGGATGTTGGGGCTCGATTTTAAGGGGGGCTTTGGGGGGCGATATGGAAATCGCGTGGTTTTTCGCGATTTCTGGCTAAACGGGAGCTCGGAGCGAAATTTTGCCGCGACCAAACTGCGCGCAGCTGAGTCGGGGTTGCCCGGTTAGTGGGTACTCCAAAGCTAGGATAGAAGTTGTGTTGCATTATTTAGTTATTTATGTTAGTACCCGGTGGAAATGCAGGGAAAAAAATAAAGAAAAACCCTGCTTAAATGCTCTATAAGAGCAGGAGTTCATAAGTTAAAATGGCAACACTGTACAACAATAATTAGAGCTAACATATACTATTTACAAGAGAATACTTAATGAATTAAGTCTATTCCAGTGTGGATGCAATGATATCAAGGCTCACAGTTCGAGCCGCCGCGGTATCGACTGCGGAGACATGGATGCTTCGGTAGGTAGAAATCAAGTGAGCTAAATGTGGCGGTATTTTCGCATTTACAGGTCGGGAAAGTCGTTAAGCAAGCCACGCCCCCATGTTCGGACACGAGTAGCTGGCTGGTAAGCCGCGGCTTACCCGCGGTTTCCCGCTGGTCGGCTTCTGCGCTCCTGTTATTACGAACTTTTTAAATTATGCGATTTTACTTTTAGAAGTTGTTGGAAGGGTCATTTTAGGGTGGTTTATTGTAGTGACTCTATTCCTGAGGGGAATAGAGTCATGGCGGCATAAGTTGCTTGTAGAACAGCGTGATTTCCCGATATATGGTGCCGTGCGGCGTTCGGGGTTGTATCGAACATCGGCGATGTGTGCTGTCAGAGCCGATCCCCGGATCTGCCTTTCGAAAAACCTACATGCATGGTTATCGATGTATTCATCGACGGTTTCGATTCTAGCCCATGCATGTAGGTCTTCCGTTCTGGCTCGATCCCTTAAGGTAAGAGAAAAAGCTGCCCTTAGGTAGCTGTTTTGGAGAACCTGCAGCTTCTTTTTGTGACACTTTGCCGCCAAACACCACACTGGGGCACCATACATCAGGGCTGGTCTTATGACTGAGCGATATAATACAAGTTTATTCGCAGGACTTAAGTAGGATCTTCCTGCTATCAGGAGTCCTAGTCCCTTCTTTATCCCTTCATTCTTTCCAACGATTGCCTCGATGTGCTTACTAAAATTCAGCTTACTATCGAGGGTTAGGCCAAGATACTTTACCCTGTCTTTAGGGTAGATGGCTGTGTTGCCTATTAAAAGGCGGGTAATAGCGATGTCTTTTCTTTTTCGGGAGATTATGATTAATCCCGTTATTGAAGGGTTGAGATTAATCTTCGACCTTTCATAGAATGGAATCAAGATATCCATGTGCTCACTTATTCTTGATTTCGCTACCTCAGCTATAGGATTTCGGGAATATATCGCTGTGTCGTCAGCGAACAGGGCTTTACAGGTATTAGGATGAGACGGGATGTCTGCTATAAAAAGAGTGAATAGTAGCGGCGACCATACGGTACCCTGCGGCACCCCTGCTGACAGAGTTCTGTTTCTGGAGGTTTGTTTGCCTATCCTGGTGGAGAATGTGCGTCCGGCAAGATATGACTCGATGAGTGCTACTACGTACAGCGGCATGCTGTGAATTGCCAGCAGCTTATATAGCAACCCATCGTGCCATACCCTGTCAAACGCGTTCTCAATGTCCAGCAAAAGTAGGGCAGTGGACTGACCATTGTTAAAATCCTCATAAACGTCAGTGGCTAGCTTCGCTGCCAGCATGACAGTGTCATGCTGGCCTCGAAAGCCGAATTGTTCGGGGGCCAAGATATTAAGCTGATCAACAACCCTGTTTATTCTCGGTAAGATAAGCCTTTCGGCAACCTTCCCGAAGGTATTGAGCAGGGAGATTGGCCTATATGATGAGGTTAAGGACGGGTCTTTGCCCGGTTTAGGGAAGTGTATGATGCACACTACTTTCCAAGGTTTGGGGAAGTGTTGCAGTCGTATGACCGCGTTAATAATATACATGTAATTGATCAGTGTTTTCTTAGGAAAATTTGTAAGGATAATGTTCGGAATAGTATCCGGGCCGGGCGCTTTGTTTCTCGGCCCGTATGTGAGTCGTCGAACTATATATTGCCGTTTTTTTTTTTGAAAAAAGGGGATATTTTTAATTTTTTTTTGCCACCTTGTATATGCTTTTGAAAATTGTATTTTTATGTTAATAACATGTAAATGGACCCCTTTAATCGTTTCCGGAATAAAAACTGATAGTTTTTTTTCAAAAAATTTTTCGGAAAAATTCTATTTACTCTAGCTAAAAAACTCGAGATTTTCATTAAATCGGTTATAATTCGAAACCGGTAAGAGTTAGAGGTAAACTTTAAAAGGAAAACAATGGGTCTCGTCGGGTACTATAATGTGCCAGTTTGATTGTACGACGTTTCGTTTGTTCCCAAATCGACCAAACGTGATTTTTATATTTTCTTCATTTGTGCGGCAACGGAAAGAGATATCTCAAATCTGCGCCGTCTTAAGATCGATCGAAAAGCTTCTATAAAGTTTTTCGATAGGAGTTCAAATAAGGTAGATTTTCGATAAAATGTAATTTTTGTCTCAAAATCTAGCATTTTTCTTCAGATTTCGGCACGAAATAGGGAATTAGGTTTTTGGGTACGTTGAGTTCGATTTTCGCATCGAAAAGTTCGTAAAGTTTTCTTTACCGATATATTTCGAAAAAAGTTGAATTTTTTAAAAAATATATTGTTTTACCACTCTGTATATGTTTTGGAAATTTTATTTGTACGTTGGTGATATGTAAGTAGATTCTTCTAATCGTTTCGGTAATAAAAACGAGGAAAAAATTTCAAAAATAATTTTGGAAACAAATTTTTGTGGATCCTCTAGAGAGGGGGGCACGGAGTTCGAATTTTTGGTCTAAAAAATCGCACGAGTACGTATATGTAACAAGCGCTCGCTCTACGCTCAATACGTGCTACATGCTGATCAGCATACCTATTCGATCAATCAATCAATCGGGTTGCGTTTCGGTCACTTCCGTAAAAATTGTCCTGAATCGATTTAGGGAGATGTCGCCCGTCCCTAAAGATGCGATTTTTCATTAGCATTTGCGACTGTTAATGCGATTTTTCATTCACAGCGAATTTAAACTGCTAATGCTAATTGCGAATAGACCGTTATGTTATATAGTGGGGTTTAATTTTTTTTAAGGCGTTGGTTATTATTGCATACAACGCGCGATGAGCTGCTTATAGTACGAATGAAGCGTTTTACATATTCATTGCGAGAGTGTTTACCGTGTTACATACGATAACATTAAAATTTTATAGAAAAAATAAAAACGGCCGGCTGCCTCGCCGCCTCACCCCTGGAGACGGGGCTGACTGCATCTACTCGATGATAGAAGTCAGTATTTTTACAAGTCTCAGATTTACATTCAAGGACATGGTGCGAATAGCGTACCCAGGCTTTTTGTAGAATCTTATATGACACAGAAATCCCAAATTCTGCTAGGACCTGCATAGCTATTCAGTTTTTTTTACTAGCTTCCACATACTATCTGCAAAACATCTATTTACCTTTTTTGTGTCCAGTTTCGGAGGCATTTCTATAAGTTGTTAAGCACGTCGGGTTCTGATTTTTATTAGGTTTAGTGTTCATCGCTCATCTTGACGTCATCGTCACACGTCGCTAGCTTATTCAGGAGTTAATATAGTTGCAATTGTAGTTATTAACTTTAAATGTTGCCGTGTTTTCACATTTATCTTTGATTATAGATGGAAAGAAATGGGGGTTCACGATGTTATAGTAGAATGTGAGCGATTCAGTTTGGACATCACCGACAGATGTCCGCACGAGACCTGTCAAAACACCACTGAATTTCGGTCCCGTTCTGGTACCATGAATTCGACGGTGGGAACTGCTACAGCGAATGGTGAGTTGTACAAAATTTTAAATAATTTGTTTGGATTTAATCCGCCATATAATCTATAGGATTATGCAGGACATATTTGAGTAATGTAGACTCCACTCGTTTTCTATTGAATGTAATTTTCATTTAGTCGATACCATACGCGATTGCAAGCTGTTCGCTACTGCAAGATTAGGCGGAAACGATATCAGAGGTTTATTTACACAAACCAAATTTAGCTCGAAGTATATCTATTCTTCTAAGGTACGTTGGTCATTTTAATATAAAAGACAATTGGGATGGAACAAAATAGCATCTAACTTTCCTATTTTTGACAGGAAATATCTATGTAGGCTTAGCAATACAAATGTTGTACCATTTTTTTTACAAGTAAACTGGACTACCTAATTATTGTAAATTCATTCACTTAAAGCACAAATTCGTACTTGTAGATTCCGGCCGCATCAATATCTGCAACCGACTAAGTACACCTCTCATTGCTTCATTGCATTCTTGATGTCGGCCAGTTTTGCATTTTACAACTGTAGATGGGCAACTTTCGACACATTTACTATACGGATACTCTAAACATAGTTACATTTTTTGTCGCCCCATCACTAGCTCTTTTATATGTAGAGCTAATTTATCTACTAACACAGCACTAGACAGTGCTCTGCAACATATTTATAATTGTTTGAATGATAAGCAAGCAATACTAGGTCTTTTCTTTGATATGAGTCGTGCCTTTGACACCGTCGATCATGACTTTCTTTTAAAAATGCTTAATAATATGGGTATCAGAGGCCCAGCCAAATTCTTGGATTCGAACATACCTTTCAAATAGAAAGCAATGCGTCGTTGTTAACGGTGTGAAATCCGCGACTCAAGAGGTGTATCGGGGTACCCCCCCGGGGTCGTGTTTGTCCCCTACTCGGTTTTATTGATATATTAATGACTTCCCAAATAATGGAGTCCCGGGAAATCTGTTTGTGTTATATGCGGATGACACAAACATGTTGGTTTCCAGCGAATCCAAATCGGAGCTTACTGAAAAGTCAAATACATGTGTTGAATACGTCAACCATTGGTGCAAGGACAATGGCATTAAGCTAAATGAAGGTAAATCTGTGGCCATGCACTTTGTCACAAACAATACCATCGTTAACGCAAGCATGCTTCTAAAGATCGAGGGACGCTCCATTGAAAATTTGGACTCAACCAAATTCCTGGGCCTACCCTTAGATTCAAAATTAACTTGGAATTGTCATATAGAAAAATCCTTCTAAAATTAAGCTCTTGCTCGTTTCTAATACAAAGCATAAGGGACACACTATCTCACTAGATGTGTTAAGACTGGTCTATTTCGGTCTCTTCCAGTCGGTAATTTCATATGGCAAAATTCATTGGGGCCTAGGAGCTGACGCTGTAGCGAAAGTTAGCGAAATATTAATTAATTGATTATGTATGGCATTGGGCGCCAATTTGTAATGAAATACTAGTTGTTCGCCAATTGTATACTACTTTTCATAACCATAAGAATTTTTTTTAATAAATGATGTTCGTTTTGAGACTCGCTTTTTTTCTTTACGGTTTTTTCTTCAGGGGGTAGGTTGTTTCTTTTACTAGCCGTAATTTTTTGTGGGCGCCGGAGTTCCTAGAGATAATGCGAACTGAATATGAATACTTAAATATAAATAAATGTAAAGATAAAAATATCAGAAATTTGCCCTTACAATTCGCAATGTCTCACAGACCTCTATCCTGCGATAAATTAAAGAAGTAAATTAAAAACAAGTTATATTCTAACTATATAATTAAACTACAAATATGAATGATGGAATTATATGAAATGGAATTTATCCATATAATTAAGTTACAAATATAATTGATGAAATTTTTTGAAATGGAGTTTATCTGATGAATAAATTGACTTAGTAATGAAAATTAAAAATTAATGTGAAAGATTAAAAAATTTAAAAAGTTACAATTGGCCTTTACAATATGTTTATCTTCTAACTGGCTAATACTTAGCTTCGTCCAATTATTCTGTAACCATGCGATTGTATTGGGGCCTCCACTGGAACGGTTTCTGCCTGTTTCCAAGTTAGTAACTGTTGGGTTTATCGAGGACTTTTTTGGTTCACGAAGTATTGCTTCCCTCAGTCAGTACAGCAAGTGGACGAACACCTTTTGTTTGACAAGGAAGGTGTTTTCTGCAACCAGTAGTATAGGTTAACATGAAAGGAGAAATAAACTAGTCTTAGACCAGTGTATATTGCTAATTAAATAATATTCATGGAAATATCATGTTAACATCAGTGACAATGTTACACATATGATGAAGCAATCTACAAATTTAAAATTCACTGGTAAAAGCAGATATAATCAGAAACTTAAATTACAATGTTAAGTTGAGCAGACAACAAGCAAAAATTATAAATAACTACTGTTACTCAAGATATCCTTTTCTTTACTTTAAAATATAAAATTCATAAGAAAATGATGATAATACAAAATTCAAAAGAAAATAATGGAATGACGTTCCAATTCAGTGACTCTCGGTAAATTTAAATAAAAGGTAACTTTAAATTTAATTATAGATGGAAAAATAGAGGTACAACCTGTAACAACGAGACTTATGACTCAAAATAAGTAATTACTATTACTTTTATTTAGGCCCTTGGCACATAAACGAAAACTGAGCACAATTGCGCCTCAATTCAATTAAAGATAAAGATAATACAATCACTATCTCTCATCGAGATAGAAATTTAGATAAAAGATAAAACCAGATACATTTACATATGCAAGATTAACCTCTCATAAATGCAAAGTAATGTCGGTACATCAGGATTGAGACTAGACAGGGCAAGTGTTAATAATTATATGCTTGATGTAACAAATAAATTGAAAATTTAATTAAATGAGCCTGAAAAGAAAAAATATTAAAACCAGCAATACTATGTGGGAAAATTCGGAGAAATTCTACTGAAAATTCAATTTACTACCTTTGCAGGAATATATAGAATTTACTCTGAGAATTAACCCAAATAATACTACGCAATTTGAATGAAAATATGAAAAAAATATGCGTGACCACTGAACGATAAAATAATTATGTTCTCCCTAAATTTGAACTAAGCCTCTTTCAAATTGCATGAACTTGATTAATGAGAGACTTCTTGCTTTAGTCAAATAAGACTAAACGAATCATAAACAAATATTAATTATGTATTTAAAAATGAAAGAATTAGTTAAATAGTTTGCAAGATGAATAAAATACTTCAAGATTAAAAACCAACGCTTACCCGTCAACTTCTCAACACAAGATAAAATATCTCGTATTCAAAATTCAAGACGTTGGCCAAAATTATGGTTGCCAATGTTTTATTGGCTAATTTATAACATGTAATTAACACTATAAACCACGTAGGGTCAAGCAATAGAAATATCCAATAATAAATATAGTTATATATAGTAAAATAAATTCACAAATTGTAGGTACAAAATAGCGTACTACCGCTTCTAAAATCGTTTTTCGCACGCAATAAACCCATTCGTGAATAGATGTCACTGGCGACTTAAATATTAACTATCGAAAATCATTTGCAATTGAATTGAAATTTTAGTGTAGCGGAATAAGCATATTTTTTTTTTTTTTTTTTTTTTTTTATGGCAGTGGC